>OVBI01001701.1:0-29655 GCA_900406495.1 Sisymbrium altissimum
CCCACATCGAAACTTAGGAAGTTTAGGGCTTAGGATGTCTTAGTATAAATAAGGATCGATATCTAGCTCTTGTAATACATTCTGAAACGTTTACATACTCAATACATATACGATTTACTATTTATTCGAGATTCAGCAATAAAATTGTATTCTTATCCTTCATTTTTCTTGTTCTTCACTTTTGTGGAAATCTACCAAAATCTTTCAAGACGTTTCTTATTCCAGAACTTTTGGAACCTAATTATCGAATTCACTTTCCGAAAATACATTGTGTGAAATCTCGTTCCCACATATATTAATGTGTTTGGCAATAGGGATAATAAATTAAAAGAAAACAAAACTGAGAGAAAATGTGAAAATGGAAAAATGTGTTTTGGTTATAGCGTTAAAGAATTTAAATAAATAAAAACAAAGTGTTAATTAGTGTTTGGCTATAGAGTTAAAGATTTTTAAAAATTGAAAACAAAAATACTAAAAAAAATGAAAAAATGACACCTCAGCAAAAAAGAATCTAATTGCTTCTCATTTAATATATAGTAATTACAATGTTGTAAAATATGGAAAATAAAGTTTGATGTTGTAAAACAAGCTAAATATAAGTTTCTACAAGTTAGTTTTACTTTTGAATAGCATCCCTTATATGTTATTTGAGGATTTTAAATAAAGAATAACCTTACCATCATGTATTTATTACATGAATACCATGATGATATGTCATCACTAGAAAGATTCTTAAGTTTTAAATAAAAAAAGCCCTAGTTTATTAGATAAATTACATCTAACACCATTATATATTTTATCATATATAAGAAATTTATTTATTATCACTATTATATAACTCAAATTATGATATATTTTACGGACTCTAACTAAGATACATGTTATTTATTAATTCATACATTACTTATTATATATGTTTTAATTATGTATCTGAAAATATAATAAAAATTATTCTATTAAATATCTATTTTTCATTTTTATTTAATAACTTTTATATGCAAAAAAAATATTTTTATTCACTTTAAATTATATTTATTAATTACAATAAAAGTTATATCTTTTTATTATATTATACTTACATAATTTTATATTATATATATATTTATAAGGCTTTATTGCTCAAATATAAAATATAATAGATTTAACATAAAAAATTTAAATATTTTTACTTTATTAATATTATATTAAGTAGATTATGATATAATAATAATATATATTATTTTCTTAAAAATGAAATCTAAAGATAATTTTAGTATATTAATACAAATTATTAATTTATATTAACTTATCATAATTATCAGATATATTTATCACATATAACTTGAAGCTCGCTTTGAACACACTGAGAACACACTAAGCGTTGAAGCTTCTGTTCAATCTGCAGTGTGTTGCAATCATTACTCAATTTGATGTTGAGAGTATATCATCAAACGAACACCATAAAGGAAAATACAGAACATGAAAACCAAAGTCCTAAGACTACTCGATCTTGTAGAAACATGCGCTGCATCACATTGTCTCTCAATTTGGTGTTGAATCACAAACAATCTCAAGCAGAGGGACCGAAAACGAGTCCAGTCATTAACGGACATTGATTTTTTTTAGTGACATCACGCATTGGTCTGATTCCCGATTGTGAAGCTGGCGTTATAGCTAAACCATCTCTCACAGGCCACATCATCCGCACTTTCACTCAGAGGGCTGCGCAATATGCAACACACATGAGACTAAAGACTTGTGGAACAACAACAATAAGAACAAAGCATTTGGATGGGACTTAATGAGAAGATTTGCAACACATATATACACCTTTACAGAAGAAATCATCATACATAGACCATGGTCTTGTATCACAAGAAACAACAACCTTATCAAAGAAAAAGGAACAGAACATGGAAAACGCTTTATCTTTCGACCACCAAACAAAAGGCCTCGGAGGACACAAAATTCACCGAACATGCTTGGCTTATATTGAACAAAATCCTCGGAAGATTACAATCTACCAAACAGAGGAAGACAAACCTAAAACTAAACATTATATTGGTGAATTCTTCTGATCTGTCTCAGAGAAACAGAAAGTTACTTAAATTTGGTTTACCAAACCTCATTGACATAATCTAAATTAGAAAACCTATAAGCCACACAGCTAACGCCTAAACCACGAACCCATGAAAATCAAATACATAGCAATACGAACAAAGAGAGATACATTGATGAAGAAAATACGTTGTTGATGAAAACAATAATAAATGTGTGGTCCAATTGAAACCGACCTATTGGGTCATAGTGGCTCTAGGGGACTAACAGATCCAAGCAAGCGTTTAGCTATATCAAGACCGGAGGAGTTATGGTCCAGTTGAAACACCCTGATTAGGTCATACCTCCCCCCACCAAGACAGGGGGGATTTATGGTTATTGGTCAAGTAAGACCAACCATTTGGCTATATCATGTATCTCCATCGAGATATATATAGTGGCTTTATTGGACAATGGACTGTGGCAAATTAGACAGTAAAAGCAGTAAAGATGAAGAAGCCAGAAACGTTGTCTGTTTGATTGATCATATCAAATTCAACTTATTTTACTATTCAAAAGCTGAAGAACAAAGAAACAAAAGCAAAGCTTAAAAATAACTCTAATCTAAGGTTTCAACTGAAACAAAACAAAACATTGATTTCCCACCACTTTCACGCTAACGCTACATGATCACATTGTCTTCTCAATGTGGTCTTGAAGCACAAACAAAATTAAGCAGAGGAACCGAAAAAGACTCCATCTACACTTTGGCTAACATGCAAACACGTGATGAGACTGGAGACGCAAGACCAATTTTTGATGAAAGCTCAAAAAATAATTAAAGTGATGGTCCAATTGAAGCGATCAAGGAAGATTTACAGCTTAACAATAACTAACAGCTAAACTCCATTTTTGGAGTTCTAATAAGAGGGAGAGATCGACACAATTGTTCCATCAACTTATTATCTCCACTTGGATTCCAAGCTTACGTTACTAAGCTCGACGTTGAGTACTTGCGACGACGTTACTAAGCTTATCTTCGTAATAGCTCAGCTCAACCATATGATCTCCGAAGAGAAACAAACACATCAGAGAGAGTTAAGCAACAATCCTGTTCAGAAACACGAAATTAACAGAGCTGACGATACTATTACTTGTTTGATGTTTGTTTGTTCTAGAATACAATGTCAAATATCATCTTCTTACTTACTCTCTGTAGATATTACAAACATGTTTTTCTTGGTGTTCTTTAAGCAAATATGCAATGTCACAACTCACAAATCAAATCACTAGGCTATGTCACCAATCCGATTGGAGTTAAAAACCAAAAAATTGCAAACCGAAAGAACTTTTCGGTTCCAATTGATTTGAGGTTTTTGAATCCAACACACTTCTTTATGTAACTTGATTAATCTACTAATTGATATTAGTACATAATATACATACACATCACTAGGAATTAAAGACTAATGATGCAAATGATAAGAAAATGCGTGCATTAAGACAATCTGACATATCAATTACCACTTACAAGTCAAATAACACATATCTTCTAAAAAATGCAAACACCAATATAAATTCTAACAAAATTAGAAAAGCAAGGCACAAACAAACATCCCAACCGCATTCTCCAGAACTTGTTTTGGCAAATAGAATCCAACTGTTGTTCCATGATTCTCAATCACAAACACAAGACAAAGAAGCATTTTATCCACACACACACCACTACAGAATCTGCAGAAAAGCATATTCTTTGATAACAAAGAACAGAAAATCATTTCCCTATCGATCTTACATTTAAATGATATGTACTAAAACCATAAAGAAAAGTTATGTATAAAGGTTTCAACAATGGTGCATTAAAAGACAAAATCTAAACCAAAAACAAGAGATTACTCTGTCTCCAATTAAAAAGCTTATAATTTCACAAACACGATAACATCATAACAAAGACTAATGCAAGAGTGTCTTATAGCAATGAATCTGCAGAAAAGCATCTTCTCTGATAACCAACAACGAAAAATCATTTCCCTATCGATCTTACATTTGAATGGATTTCTACGACAAACTATCTAGAAAAGTTCGATATAAAGGTTTCATTAATGGTACATTACAGGACAAAATCTAACCAACAACAAGAGATTAATCTCTGTCTCCAATCAAAATCTTAAAACTAACGAATCATACAGTCTCTACGAAACAGAGAGGAATCTGAATAGAAATCAATTTGATGCTTAAACAAAATTTGGAACCAACAAAACCAATTTCGAAAAATTATCAACACAAACAATTTGAATCATAAAAGCATAGAAAATAATAAAATTATCTAGTAAAGTGCTGTATAAAGGTTTCATTCGACAATATTGCATTAGAGGACAAAATCTAAACCAAAAACAAGATATTACTGTCTCCAATCAAAAGATTATAACTTCACAAACACTAAGGCAAGAGTGTCTTTACAGCAATGAATCATATAGTTTTCTACGAAAAAGAGAAGAATTTGATAAGCAAGAATCTGAATCAGAAATCAAATTGGTGCTTAAAACACAATTCGGAACCTATCAAGAAAAGTTCTGTATAAAGTTTTCAACATTGGTGCATTCATTACAGGCCAAAATCTAAACCAACAACAAGAAATTATTTTCTATCTCCAATCAAAAGCTTTAAAATTCACAAAGACAATAACATAAACTAAGCCAAGAACGTCTTAAAGCAATGAAAGAGAAGAATATGAATCAAAAACAATCTGTTGCTTAAAACACAATTCGGAACCTATCAAGAAAAGTTGTGTACAAAGGTTTCATTCAACAATGGTGCATTCCTTAAAGGAAAAGATCTAAACCAACAACAAGAGATTACTCTCTGTCTCCAATCAAAAGCTTAAAACTTCACAAAGACAACAACATAAACTAAGCCAAGATTTGTCTTATGGCAACAAATCATATAGTTTTGTACAAAACAGAGAAGAATCTCAATCAAAATCAAGATTTTGAATCACAAAAGTAGAGAAAAGGATAAAAGTATAGTTATGTATAAACAATGGTGCATTACAGGACATAATCTAAACCAACAACATGAGATTGCTCTGTCTCCACAATCAAAAGCTTAAAACTTTCACAAAGACAACAACATAAACTAAGCCAAGATTTGTCTTTATAGCAACAAACCATGAGGGTTTCTACGAAACAGAGTCAAAATCAAGACTTTGAATCACAAAAGCAAAGAAAAGGATAAAAGCTTGCAACACGAATAACAATATCTCTCAGATTTCACTTAAGTAGGGCTGAGTCCCAACACACAAAAACAATACCAATACAGCATTACCAATATCATAAAAACATTAAAAGAGAAACATATATGTTTAGAGTGACTACGTGAAACAATTTCAAATTATGCATCGATGCAGTGCAATGCTCAAAATAGCTTATATAAGCTAACAATCAAATTATATACCAAAGAATAAGGCAAAGTTAAAGAAACCAATTCAACATAGAAAAATAAACTAATTTTAAACGTATTTAACATTAACATAATCAGCACGAATTTCAACTCTGCAAATTGATTAAAAATTGTAAGTATATATAGTTTCTTCTAGCACTAAAGAAACTAAAAACAAAAGCAGTATGCATATCTTTTAAAAACCAACTCCAATTCCTAATTAGACTGCAACGAGAAGAACAAACCCAAAACCTAAAGGAGTGGAAAGAAATAACCTGAAACTCGTGTACTGATCTTTGAAACCCGAAGGTGAATTACATGCAAAGAAAGATAAAAAGGTGGAGTTAGTCGACATATGCATTGCTTAAATGGCAAAAGGCTTAAGAACGAATGTCTAAACTCAATCAAGAAATAAAGCATCATATATAGAGATAATTAGAAATTCACATACCTGAAATAGATGAAGGAAGAAAAGTTACCTAATCACTTAAAACAGTTGTACAGATGAAGGAAGATAATTACCTTACTCTTCCAATTAGAGTTGGGCGGAGGCATTTGTATTTAATTAGGTGACTAGAAACCCGAGTAGTTCAAAGAGGTGAGAGACAACCTCGTCTTTTGCATCCTTTCATCTCTTAGCTTTTCTTTTGGCTTTTAATTTAGCATGACTGCTTGAGTGACTAGGATCTCAAGCAATTTCAGAGGCACTTAGGTGTTTAACTCAGGTGAACTAGGAACCCGTAGGCAAAGGGACGTTTAAAGAGGTAATTAAGATTACCTTGTTACGAGGCATTTGTTGATAGCTCAGGTCACTAGGAAATGAAGTTATTCAGGGACAGCCTCATTTGTGTTATGGCCATAAGGGACATTCTAGATTCTACGGTGACTAGGAAACCGCAGAACAAGCTTTGTGTTCTATCATCAGGGACATTTCAGAAAGGTAACATTACCTTTTGTTTCGAGGCATTTGATTTTAGTTCCAAGACTAGGAAACTGAGTTATATAAAGAGGAGGGACAACCTCATTTCCTTATGGCATCAGGGACTTTCTTTTGGCTTTTCAGTTCGCTTGAGTGACTAGGATCTCAAGCATCATGGACTTTCTTCTAGCTTTTCATTAGGGACGTTTCAGAGAGGTAATTTAAATTACCTCATTTTGAGCCTTTTGGTTATACTTCCGGGACTAAGAAACCGTGTTATTCAAAGAGGAGGGACAACCTCTTTCCTTATGGCATTATGGACATTTAGAGAGGTAATTTAGATTACCTTGTTTTGAGTCTTTTGGGTATAGCTCCGGGACTAAGAAACAGCCTCATTTCCTTATGGCATTAGGGACATTTAGAGAGGTAATTTAGATTACCTCGTTTTGAGCATTTTGGGTATAGCTCCGAGACTAAGAAACCTTGTTATTCAAAGAGGAGGGACAGCCTCTCTCCTTATGGCATTAGTGACATTTAGAGAGGTAATTTAGATTACCTCGTTTTGACCCTTTTGGGTATACCTCCGGGACTTAGAAACCGTGTTATTGAAAGAGGAGGGACAGCCTCTTTCCTTATGACATAGGGACATTTGGAGAGGTAATTTAGATTACCTCGTTTTGAGCCTTTTGAGTATAGCTCCGGGACTAAGAAACAGTCTCATTTCCTTATGGCATTAGGGACATTAAGAGAGGTAATTTAGATTACCTCGTTTTGAGCCTTTTGGGTATAGCTCCGGGACTAAGAAACCGTGTTATTCAAAGAGGAGGGACAGCCTCATTTCCTTATGGCATTAGGGACATTTAGAGAGGTAATTTAGATTACCTCGTTTTGAGCCTTTTGGTTATAGCTCCGGGACTGTTCTTCAAAGAAGAGGGACAGCCTCATTTCCTTATGGCATTAGGGACGTTTCAGAGGTAATTTAGATTACCTCAATTCCAAGATGAGACATTGGTTTATAGTTCGATGACTAAATAACCATGGGACAAACTCATATATATTCTCGCATCAGGGACACTTTTACTACCTTAAAGATGAGTCATTTTAATACAGCTCAGTGACTAGAACATGTGGGACAAGATCATTCCCATTTTGGCATCAAGGACACTTGAGAGAGGTAATTAAGATTACCTCATATAGCATATCAATGAAGAGGAACCAGAATAAGGCACATCTCAGTACTAAGATATCATAGCTTTAGAATCCCAACGAATAGCAAACTCCGATGCAATATCTTCCATTGACCTTATCTTCTTCTCCAAAGAAAATCGCTTTGATGACATATTCTGAACAAGCGATGCGAGAAATCAGGTACGTGCTTAACCATACATGCTGTATAAGATTTTCCAGATGAGTTTAAAAATGGATCCACTAGAAAAACTCTTACCTCTTGGTTGACAAATACACCAAGAGAATCTGCGTACTTCTCGTGAAACATCTGCCTCAGCTCACGCAACTCAGGCAATTCAGAAAATCCAGAGGCTGTAAACATTAACGACGACACAGCCTCACGACAATCTTCTGGACATTCCCTGGAAAAGAATAAGCGCAAATCAATAAACCATGTTTCGACCTAGAACAAAAGACTTCCAATTTTAGAATGTTCAACTAAGCCACATAAAACATTTGCACATCACTAAGGATGAAGGATACAGGAACAGTGTTTCGTTGCAGATATAACAAACAAAAAAAGAGCTACAGAACTGATATACAAAAATAAAACCTAACAAGTTGATGTGGAAGAGACTCTGCAAATGAATTTCTCATCTACACAGCGTATGTTACAACTAATCATGAATCATGAAATATTCTTAAGAAAAGAGAAATTGAGAGGAAAACAAAAATCTCAAAGCAAAAGCCAAACAGACACTTACTCCATGTTATGCATCGTAGAGAGTTGCCTATATACAAAATCTGTCTAGGATGAGGATAACCTGCATTTAGAATAGGAGTTTATAGTATGAACTTGACCGTCTCATCATAATCGCCAACCAAATGCTTCATCACCTTTAGTTTGCCTTTCAGCTCTTAGATCTTCCATTTCCAGTGTCTATTTGGTGTCTAGCTGCGTCTCAAGCTGAAGAATCTTGTTTAAAGCTTCTTCTTATTTTTGCCTCTGTAATTTAAAAAGGAAATAGCAGTCAGATACAACATAACCTCATGGAGAAAACTACAATTAGTACAAATATAAGAACGATTAGAAACTCTAGTATGAACTTTACCATGTTTAGACACTAACTAACTATAGGACTTAGTGAGACATTATACAAGACAAAAGAATTTGATAGGTTTCCTGCGGGATGAAGATTACAAGGTTTAACACACCTATAGCCAAACGTATATTCACAACACAACATAAAGCTGAATGAAATCCTGAAATCTAAATTTAAACACAATGAACAAGAGACCACTTCCCCTGAGGACAAACCGCTTGCAAAACTAACAAAAAAAAACTATCTCTCAAGTTCCTTTATCGTGTCCTAGAAGCATGAAACAAGTCATAAGATATATTATTAGGACACCAATCATTCTCAAGACAATACAGAGCAAGGCTAAATTTTGGTTTACCTTAAACCATTACTCGGAAGACAAAAAAAATCACCAGAACTGATTCTGTTTAACCCACCAAGTCAGTGACTCGTACATTTGAAATCATTCTATACTACTCACAACACTTAATTTCCCGAATCCCCTCGATGTAAAACGAACAAGGAGACACATAAGTACAAACAGGTGATACAAAGATACAGAGGCTTGAGAGTGAACTAAGCAATTAACCAAAAAAACAAATCACAGAAAAATTGTAGCAAAATCAAATCTTTCGTTGAGAATGTCAAAACCCATTAATTATTAGTGATGAGGGAATAAAGACCCACCTCGAATTAGGGTTCTTGTGGCCTGGAATTTGAATTGATTGCGTATCCAACACATGAATCAAAATGCAAGGAACAATTAAGAGATGAATCAAACTATAAAGGAAAACCCTAAAACAAACTACGATCATGAACATTGAAAACCCTAAAACGAAAAATTGCGATTAAGTACCTCGACGACGATTGAAGGTTGCATTGAACTTCGAAATAAATTCACGATTGAAACACTTACTAACATGAAAAAGTAAACGGATTGTTTTTTTGTTCGTGCGATTTTTGGATCGGAAGATTTCTTCGAAAGAACAAAAAAGAGAGAGAAGAGAGAGAAGAGAGGGAAGAGAGAGAAACTGTACAAATAAAATGATTTTGGAAGAAAATGATTTATTTTAATGTATCTTATTTGATAACACGCGTTTCTCAACGGTTACATTTTAAATTTTGATTTTGATCGACACAATTCTTAAACGTTTGACAACACGCGTTGGTTACAGTTTTAAATTGATTTATTTTGTAATCGAACCGATTTTCAGAAAATCATCTAGATTGAACCGGTTCTTTTTTTTTTCAAGATGTCTATACAATACACGTCATCGCTTTTCGGTATTAATTTGGCAAATATTCTCTCTTTGTTTTTGGTTCTCTTGTAAAAGGTAGAAACTTTTTTTTTTTTCAATTTTGTCAAACTTATTAAAAGTTAAATAATGTTGATTTGGTCTTCATCATATAGTATATATGCACAAACAAGTAAACAACTAATTATTCTGATAATCCAGGGAATGAAAAATCTGATATATATATTAAATTACATGACACAAAGATGTATTTAATTCAAGCAATATATTACTTTTGAGATTTTTATTCAATACGACCACAGCAAAACATCCAAAAACCTTGCAAAAACATTGAATATAATATTAAATTAATAACACATCTAGATTGACAATTCTTAAACGTTTGACAACACGTGTTGGTTACAGTTTTGAGTCGATTTATTTGTAGTCGAACCAATTTTCAGAAAACCATCTAGATTGAACCGGTTTTTTTTTTCCAAGATGTCTACACAATACACGTCATCCCTTTTGGGTATCTCTTTAATTTGGCAAATATCCTCTCTCTCTTTTTTTTTGGTTTTGGGAGAGGTTCAGATTCATTTGAATTTCAGGTTTTCCATTGATGTTAGTGTTAAATACAAATCATAATTAAAAATTTCCAACGAAATGAAAGAAGAGAACGAAGTGAACGGAAAGTCTCATGATAGACATGTATTTAGAGCAGAGAAATGGACTTGGACCTTCGTTGGTTGATGTATACGTCGGAATTAAGAATGATTTTCAAGAGTTTAGAAAGCCCTTCCTAAAAAAAGATTATTAAATTTATTTATTTAGATTTAATCTTGATAATGACTTATGAATTTATATGAGCTATTTTTTTTAATACTTTCTGGATAAAATGTATCTATTCTTTCAAATATAGTAACTCTTGAATATGTAACCATTTATGAAAACCTTCCTAAATCTGAGTTATTGTTTCCTTAAAATATAAAACAAAAAAAAAAAGATTCAAAGTTGTTAACATGACTCAAAGTTCACTAAAATGACTCAAAGTTCGCTAAAATGACTTAGAATTACTAACATGGCTCAAATACACATTTAGAAAGGCCTTCCTAAAGCTATGTTATTCTTTCCTAAAAACAAAAAAAACCCTTCACTTGATTGTTCAATAAAAAATCTTATAGAAACAAGAAAGAGCATCACGACCACCAAACTTTTTGGACTCGCACCGCTTCAGATCCGTCATGAGTAGAGTCATGTCGTATCGAATCAGAATTTCCAATAATAAGCAAACGAGAGCTCACGATTCATATCTTAGTTGAGAAAATTACAGAGGAAAAGAGGAGAACAACGAGCACGTAAGAAGAATAAATTGTGTTACCTGAAGGTGAAGCTACTCCGGCGACGTTCTGTTTCCGTTCACGACGAGGAGGAATGGCCGAGAAATGAGTAAAAAGGACGCGATATGTTTTTTTCAGGATTTTAATGAGGAAGGTTATAGTAGTCAATAATTCAATTAAATGAAACATTTTTGTCTTTTCTTCCTTCCCAAAATATTTTGGGGATAAAAACAAAAAATGTGCTAAAATGGAGATTTGCCCTTGTTTATACTTTCAAATTTTGCTATTAAATTATTTGTTTTGGTTAATTTAACATTTTTTATATTATTTGTCTTTTCTTTTGAAAGAGATAATAATTTTTGGAAATCTTGACTTTTTTATGTAAATTTCGTTTTCTTATTATTCTTCTTTTTAGTTTTATTTTTAAAACACTAATTTCCATTTTATCTATAAAAAGAAGTTTTTTTTTTTTAAAATTAGACATTTTTTTTAAGTAAAGTACCATATTTTTCCTTTTCTCTATATTTTAATTTAATTAAAACGTTTTTGACATAATTTTCTTCTAAATTTCGTTTTAGTTATTCCTTTTTCCAAATTTTTGTTTTCAAAAAAAAAATTAATCTACCATAATTTTCATATTTTGGGTATTTTAATTTATTGTATTGTTGATCGTATATTTAACATTTTTTGTTTAATGAAATTACTGATGTGGACTAATCGAATTAGTTTTTTTAAATCCTTGGTGGACGTATTTAATGGCTTATGGCCTCAACTTTTATATAGTATAGATTAGATAGAATAGGTTTTTAATCCGCGCTACGCACAGGATTATACTAATATTTTGGTTTAATTATTTTTTTGCTAATATATTTTAAATCATTAAGATTATAATAGATTTATAGAAATTCTTTTTTAGATAAAAAAATAAAATATAGTATGTAGGTTGATGATCTCGAACTTATTCGATCAATCTCCTCGCTCAGGACTCTTCTTCGGACAGCTTTGTCTGGCTTTACTATCATAATGGTGAATACTTAGTCCAGTCGGGTTACCATCTAACTCAATCTTTTGATCCATGTATAGTACATACCCCTCCTCCTCACAGGGACCCGGCCCTCAAACATAGAATTTGGAATATGGAGGTGTCACCGAAGCTTAAACATTTTCTTTGGCATATGTTATCCCTAGTGTTGCGTACAGGTACTCGTCATAGAACTCGAGGCATGAAATATGATCCTCTTTGTCGTCGTTGTTGGCTAGAGGCGGAAACAAATAATCATTTGTTGTTCACTTGTCCTTCCTCTCTGTTTACTTGGTGACTTACTCAATTTACTACTTCCTAATTTTCTGGACCTTCTATCATGGGATGTTGAAACAAATATTGAGGCGATTCTAGATATTCAGAACTTGTCTGGCCTGTCTAATACTTTCAAACTTCTCCCTTTTTGGCTGCTTTGGTGAATTTGGAAATCTTGGAACTACCTGGTTTTTAACAACCAAGTCCTGTCACCACAGGTTGATGTTGGTTCTAGTTTGACTGAGGTTGCTGAATGGATAGTTTTTATGCCACAACCAAGTCCTGTCACCACAGGCTGATGTTGATTCTAGTTTGACTGAGGTTGCTGAATGGATAGTTTTTATGCCAGCTTTGGGTTCCTCTCATTCTACTATACTGATGCAGCAAAGTGCTGTTCCATAAAGTCTACACAGCTCTGGTTTAAACCTGCCGAAGATTTTGTCAAATGTAATTTTGATGCCTTATTTGATCTTGACAATCATCGAACCCATGCGAGTTAAATTCTTCGAGATCACTCCGGTATTCTCCCGCTTGTGAGACAGTTTTTTCCGCTAACGATTCTAACACGTCTTGATTATCCAAAACATCAATAAAGATAAGAAATTTGCGGTGCCTTAGCATCTTTTCCACTTCACCTATATGATTTATCTTTATATCACTCTTGTCTAAAGCTTCAGCTAGAAATGTTCGTTGCAAGTGCAACTCCATGTTACAGTCATCTAATTAGCTCCTCTATAAACTTCCGTACTCTTGAATATGAAAACCTTATGTATCAAAACACTAATTTGGAACTGAAGTGACAGTCATACTATATAAAACTCTTGTGATGGTAGTCTTGCCACTTCCTGAAGGATCTCATATCCCAACCATCCACACGTCTTCGGATTCCAAGTGTAGCAATGAAAGTCATAGCTCTGATATGATCTTCAATTCCAACAAAATCCTTGAAATTATTTGATGGATTTAAATTCAGTTTTTCCAAGACATCATTGGCAATTTCTTCAATCATGCTTGCCTAGTTAGCCCTTGACCACTGCAATCCTTGAATCCTTAATCACCTATCTAAGCTCGGGATAGAGTGATCGGCTTCTCTCCATCTCATTTTCTTTGAAAGCAACTTGGCGTAAGTTTCCTCTCTTTGACTGTTATTTATTATCACCACCACACAACTCACAGCCATATTTTAGAGTTTCTTATCCCTTAAAACAATCTCACGTCCCACAACTCTTGACATCAGCTTAATCACTGCTTGATATTCTTCACAAACTCGTAGATTGTTCATAACTGTGATACCACAACACTTCTTCCTTTTGTTCGTCATCAACATCATGTAAAGCAGATCAGTGATCAGGAACATAGCCAAGCTCCTTCAACTTGTCCCTCACTAACTCCAACTTCTCAGATATTCTCAAGCTGAGATTGTGTTTGGATGCTGGGGGCAGGGGGGGGGGAGGGGGGAAATATCAATATAAAAGATTTTTCAACGATGAAGGAAAGGGATTTGATGTAAATGAAAAACTTTAGAATCGATGTTTGGCTCTAAGTCAAAAGCTTTACAATGTCTTAGCAAAATAATGCTTCAAACTATACTGAATAGATTTATCATTTTTTTCCTTTAGCTAAAATACAACACTTGTTTGTACTTTTGATAAAAGTCTTGGATGAAGGCATATAGTAATTGTTGTCATTGTTGTGGTTGCCAATATAGAGCACATCGAACTTTGTTCCCTCAAGCATCGAGATTAAATGTTTTTTTAGTTTTTGCTGTGAAGGTTCGTATAGAACTAGTATGTAATATACTAATATGGTATTTATGGCCAGTTGTGACTGCAAACCTCCAAACTAATACCAAACTAGAGTTAGCTTTAGAGGTGGAAATCATGAAGCTGAGGACAACTAAGGAGACCAGTAAGCTGAGTTCAGCCCAAATGGAGATCCAGATCAAGCATTCCAACTCAACAAACACTTTGAGAACACACTAAACCCACTTAAGAGATACCACTAAGAAGAATCATGCCTAAATCTTTCAACATGAAGAAGTTATGGAAGCTACAAACCAGCAATTCTCCAATGGACCCGATGAAGATCTATGATCACATATTGAATCATTCCGACCATACCAGGAGGGCCAACGCAACATATACAATTTTTCTAGAACCCCAACTCATCACAAGAACGTGGCGAATTGGATTCACATCAAAATATATTCCCAAAAAGAAGTTATGAGAGGTTAAACCTGGAGGATCAACCATAGACCCTATCAAGATTGACGACCACTAAATGAAGCATACCGACCGGACCAGGAAGAGTTAAGCAACTAATCCAACTGTTTTATAGTCTAAACCCATCAAAGAAGACTGGAAAATTGGATTCACATCAAACTGGATTCGGACTTGGAAGATATGGATTTTACAATCTGACAAACCGATTTCAGACCACCATTCACGACCAGGCCAAAGATCGAGCTGCACAGCCCAACTCATTCAATATCTCACCCTAAGACCACCTGGATATTTTTAATGTATCTATTATGGTTCCAAAGATCCCAAGAAACCAAGAAATCCAACGGAAGCCCAAATTATCACCAATTCTTCAAAACCGGGCAACTTGGTTCTATTTGGGGAAATATCTACGCCAGTTCGGTTTAACAGCTTCAAGACTTATTTGTGGCGACAAGGAGACATTAATACTCATAAACACTCTACAACACCTTAGGAAGCAAAATTTCACACAGGATCAGGCGGAGAAGCATTTGGACCAACCTTCCTTATTTGGTTTCAATCACATTCACTAAATTGTCCACCAAAGAAGACCAACGGTTATATTCTCATTGGAACTACGGTTGGAGATAACTTTTCATGAATCTAGACACTCCAAAGGATTATCATTAACCGTCCAAGCTATCAAAATTTAAAGAAGTCAACAAATCCCTTTCATTCAGCCTTTTTTTTCCACAATATCTCCAAAAAGCTAATTTCTCTCTTATTTTTAATATTTTAGATCTTAGTACTTGAGTACGATATAAACTCACACACTTCTCACTGTAAAGGCACGCCTTGAATCTTAAAGTTAATAAAAAAATATTGTTTTCTTTCAAAGAAATGTGTCTTTGAATTTATTCTTTAGAGTTTATGTGTGAGATGCACTTATATTCTTTAGGAATCTGTGGAGTATGTTGTTTGTGTGATTCAGATAGCTTCTTCATTTATTGATTGAGTGAGTCAATCTCTTCTACCATTCATCAGATCATTTCTACCGGTTTGAAGGAAACCACCGTACGGCCAGCCTTCATTCCATCATCATCCATCAAGTAACCTCGTTCCCGGGGTTGCATCATGTTGAGCATTAATGGTCTCAGTTCCATACTCTAGCATATTACACAGAAATTCTTCATTAGTGTGATACTTATTTCAATTTTCAAACACAATATTGACCCCAAAAAAATCAACAAAAGAATACATATAGGGAATTTTATAGTACTTAATCAATACGGAAACTGTATAGGCGGAAACAAGTATAGATTTCTAAAAAATAAAAAAGGTTGCCGGGAGGAGTCGAACCTGGAATTCAAAAGAGGGCGATCGAAAAAGTAAACCTGATCATTCATATTCAATTTGAAATTATTATGTGCGTTACACTGATTATCTAATCTCTTATGAGATAAGTAAAATTTAGGTAGGAGGGGGGAGGGTTATTGAGAGATTAATTTGTATAGAGTTTGTGAATTCTAAAATTTTATAGATTTTTAAAAATTTGTGGATTCTACATGAATTCTATATTAAATTTTTATCGATTGATATAAACTCTCATAGATTTATATTAACACAAAAAACAATTTGCGTTTGTCATTTTGTAAGTGAACATCAATTGAACGCTAAGAGGTAATTCAATTGCTTAGGACTCTCTTAGAGTCCTAAGAGGGTTTGATCGTTTCCTCTATAAGAAGGTATTTCCTTTTCTCACCTTGCCGGCATTAATTGCTACGGTATTCTCAAATCTATTTTGAATATTCCCTCTTTTTTCTTCCCTTTCTTTCATTATCTCTTTCCAAAATCCTTTTGTAATCTTTCCTTTTCTCTTTATTCCTCTCAATCACGCAAATCGCTACCATGATTTCCATAAAAGTAGTGTCGGAATTTTGTAACATTAACTGCTCCTTCGCTTCATCTTCCATTGACCTACTCCCACAACTGCATCACCTCCGCCGCAAGCCATTTTTCTCGGCTATTCGGATGGCTGATAAACTACATATGGCGATAAAATCCATGTCTCTCGATGATGAGGACCCCATCATTCTACCAGACGACCCCCAATTCAAAGTTTTTGATGAAAACGAAACTAGTTTACTCGGAAGATTACTCAACCCTGATTGTCAACCGATGGCGAGAATGATTGATTATATGCCCCGTATTTGGAGAGTGTACGATAGGGTACGCGGAATCGCTCTGTCAAGGGATAGATTCCAATTTGTCTTCCAAAGGGAAGAAGATCTTGTAACGGTGTTAAAGGACAGACCATGGTCCTACAATCATTGGACATTGATTTTGGAACGTTGGACTCCATCCCCTCCTCCGGATCTACTTTCTACTCTGGAATTATGGATCCGGATAAAACACATCCCGGTAAACTACTACACTACCAACACGATGTTTACTCTGGCATCAAAGATTGGAAAGGTTGAAGAAATCGCGTACAACCCCAAAGCTTCTCAGCGCACAGACTATGTCAGGGCAAGGATTACCTTTGATGTCTCTAATCCAGCACTAGACGCCAAGAATCTTACTCTCCCCTCTGGTGAAACGGTGGTGATTGAGTTTGAGTATGAAAAACTTCACAAACTATGTTTTCACTGTCGATGTCTGACACATGAACAGTCTGTTTGCCCTTTCCGCAAAAAGGGTAAATATGGACGCCCTCCAAAGGGTCAACCATCAACAAGCGCTGCTCCTGTAAGCCCTACTGCTACTACAGCTGGCCCATCCTCCAATTTCTTAACAGGACCACCAGGTTTCCCACCTCTCTTCCCAGAATTACCGAGAGAGGAACGTCAGATGGCCCTGCAGTACATATCTCATGCCAATGAAACAGAGCGCAATGCAAGAATCTTGAGAGTTCAACAATCCATCGAAAACTCCAAAGAGTCTCAAGCCTTTCCTTTGTTAATATCCCACAATGTGGACAAGGGCAAGGGACACGTCTTCAATTATGATAAGGACGCCTCTAGAGCTGTGCAAGGAACCCAGAGTGTGGATAATATCATCAAAAATCAGATATTCAATCCCCAAACTATAGAAGAGGAAGCTGAATCATCCCCAGCGGCTAGCTTTACATCTCCGCTCAAGATTTCAGGTCCGACGGTTTTCAATATAGGACTGGTTGGTCAATCCTATTCTAGCGGAAACCTGAAATCTGGTAAGAAGGACCGAAAACGTCCACCAGCATGGAAAAGAAAAATGAGACCGATGCAGTCAAAGATTGAAGAAACTACTAATAAAGAGGCGTTAAACATGCCGAGCTCATCATCAAAGAGGAAATCAATTGAAGACCAACAACAAAAAGGCAACAAACTCACCAAAACTCAAGTTAATACGGTGGCTTCCGATTTGAAGCCGCTGCTATTCCAATGAGCATATTGAGCTGGAACTGTCAAGGAGCGGGAAACACCGAGACAGTTCGTCGTCTTCGGGAAATACGCCGGGTGTATTTTCCAGACTTTTTGTTTCTCTCGGAAACTAAACAAAAAAATAAGTACATGTGTGGGTTACAAAATTCTTTGGGTTACAGTAAGATGATCACTGTGGAGCCAGTTGGTTTGAGTGGTGGCTTGGCAGTAATGTGGAAAAATGGTTACAAAGTTGAGGTTCTTTCTCAGAACAAACGTATCATTGACCTCAAAGTTGAACTTGGTTCAATTACCTTTTTCCTGTCGTGCGTCTATGGAGACCCTGTCAAAGAAAAACGTCAGGATGTATGGGAGAAGCTTTCGAATATTGCTTTGTCTAGAAACGGAGCATGGATTTTAGTTGGTGATTTTAATGAAATGAGGGATAACTCTGAAAAAATAGGGGGTGTTATTAGAAGCGAATCCTCTTTCTAGAATTTCAGATACATGATCGAAAACTGAAATATCAAGGAACTTCGGTACTCTGGTAACCCTCTCTCCTGGGCTGGTTGGCGTGATAGAATATGGGTCCAGTGCCGTCTTGACAGGAGCTTTGGTAATGATGAGTGGTTCCATTTGTTCCCGAGATCAAAGATGAACTACATGGATATGAGGTCTTCTGATCATCGTCCTATACGGATTAGTTTTTCTGTGGAGATTGAGCAACCTTCTAAAGGTCGTTTCTACTTTGATAAACGAATGGTTGGTAAAGAGGGGATGGAAGACGCAGTAAGAAGAGGTTGGGGTGATAACAATGCTGTGCACTTAATGGACCGCCTTGCTAGTTGTAGAACAGAGATTGCAAAGTGGAAAAAAACCTCTCACCTGAATTCAAAATCCAGAATTCAGCGTCTCCAACTTGATTTGGAAACAGAGATTGCCAAACGCTTCCCAAGTGCCAGATCCCTGCAACGTATAAAGTTTCAACTTGCAGAAGCTTATAGAGAAGAAGAAAAATTCTGGCGTCAAAAGAGTCGTGAAAGATGGCTGAAAGAAAGGGATAGAAACACGGCTTATTTTCACAGCAGTGTTAAAGGAATGAAACTGCGCAATTCAGTGCTGATGCTACGTGATGAAACTGGTATGGAACACTTCTCTGAGGGTGCGAAAGGCCAGTTAGCAGTTGATTACTTCCGGGATCTGTTCATGAGCACGAACCCGCATGACCTTGAATCTCTCTTTGAGGGTTTTGAGGAACGAATCACTCCTGATATGAACACATCACTTACTCGCAAGGTCACTCCGAATGAAGTTAAACGTGCGGCCTTTGCGGTTAAAGGTAGTAGTGCACCAGGTGAAGATGGGCTCACTGGTATTTTCTATCAAAAGTATTGGCATATAGTTGGTGCATCTGTAACAGAGGAGGTGCTGCGCTTCTTTGATACTGCTATTCTCCCTTCTGACTGGAACCACACGCAATTATGTCTGCTGCCCAAGATCCCCAACCCAGAAACGATGAAGGACATGCGACCTATTAGCCTTTGCTCTGTTCAATACAAGATTATTTCTAAAATCTTATGTGACAGACTAAAAAGATTCCTTCCATCAATCATCTCAGAAACACAAGGAGCTTTCGTTGCAGGCCGTTTAATTTCAGACAATATCATCATAGCACATGAGATGATTCATAGTCTCCGCACTAATGAATCCACTGGAAAGAAAAACATGGTGGTAAAAACTGACATGTCCAAGGCATACGATAGGGTTGAGTGGTGTTTTCTGGAAACCTTAATGGAAAAAATGGGGTTTGCTTGGGCTTGGATCCGTTGGGTGATGTCTTGTGTTACTTCTGTATCATATGCGGTCCTTCTGAATGGAAGATCGAATGGTTTTATTAAACCAGAGAGAGGGATCCGTCAGGGCGATCCCATGTCTCCCTTTTTGTTCATAATGTGCGCTGAGGCTCTGGTGAGCTCTTTAAACCATGCAGAATCATCGGGACGTTTATCAGGCATTAAGTTACATCCGAATGGACCGTCTGTTCATCACCTGTTGTTTGCGGATGATAGTCTCCTTATGTGCCAAGCTGATGCAACAGAATGCGTTGAAATTATGAAATGTCTCAAACTGTATGGGGATGCATCGGGTCAGCTCATCAATACGACCAAATCCTCCATCATTTTTGGAGCCCAGGTCGATCCCACCACTAAAAACAAAGTCAAACGAATTCTCAAGATTGATAAAGAAGGTGGAGAAGGCACGTACTTAGGGTTACCTGAATGTTTCAAAGGTTCAAAAAGCAATATTCTGAACTTCATCAGAGAAAAACTGCAAGGAAGACTTCAGGGTTGGTTTTCTAAATCATTATCACAAGGTGGCAAGGAGATTCTTCTAAAATCGATTGCCCTCGCCTTACCTGTGTACACAATGTCGGTTTTCAAGCTCCCTAAAGATGTCTGCTCTAAGCTTACAACAGCAATGCGTGAATTCTGGTGGAGCAGCAGTGGTAACCGTAAGAAACTCCCATGGGTGGCCTGGAACAAGTTGTGCAAACGAAAAGAAGATGGAGGTTTAGGATTCCATGACATTGCCATGTTTAATCAAGCTCTTTTGGGAAAACAAGCTTGGAGAATCTTCAACAACCCTGAATCCCTCGTAGCAAGGGTTTTAAAAAGTCGTTATTTTATGCAAGGATCATTCATGAAGGCTGCTGTGGGTACACGTCCATCGTACGCCTGGAGGAGCATTCTCTATGGTCGTGAGATCTTATCTCAAGGCTTGCTCAGAACTGTAGGAAATGGTACACAGTCCAATGTTTGGTCATCCAACTGGATTTTGGATAAGTTTCCTCGACCACCTCTATACCGCCCAGACAGTAATGTTGATCTCACTTTAAACATATCAGACCTTCTGGTCCCTAATACGGATCAATGGAATGTTAATATGGTGAGAGATGCCTTCACGGAAGAAGATGCAGATCACATCCTCTCTATCAAGCCAGATATCAGAAAAGAGGATACAGATATATGGGCTTTTTCAAAAAATGGTGTCTACTCTTCTAAAAGTGGATATAAGTTTCTGGAAACCCTACGTGATGTGCATGATCATTCTTACAGACCTCTTCCCCCTGTGGAAACACATCTTTGGAGAAACCTATGGAAAATAAAAACATCACCGAAGATTAAGCACTTCATGTGGCGGGCTCTCTCTGGAGCACTAGCGGTTGCAGAGAGACTGCAATTTCGTGGCTTGGTTCTGGACTCGACTTGCGGTGCGTGTGGACAGGCAGCAGAAAGTATCTGTCATATACTTTTTCAATGTCCTGTGGCTAAAGAAACATGGCAAATCTCTGACATTGAGGTACCTTGGTTTGGTTTCTCTGCAAATTCTGTCTTTCTGAACATCCTGCACCTTCAGACTTTGAGCAAAAGAAAACAAGATGAATTGCATCCTATACGATACTTCCCGTGGATATTATGACATTTTTGGAAGGCTCGGAACGCCCTGGTTTTTGAAAAAACCAGATACTCAGCTCACTCCATTATAACCACGGCGATTAGTGATGTAGATATATGGTTTCAAATTAATTTTTCTGACTGCTCTGCAATTGATGGGGATACCTCTTGGAAAAAGCCACCTCTGGGTTTTCTGAAATGCAATGTTGGCTCATCTTGGTCTCCTAATAATAGCTACTCGGGTGCTGCATGGTTACTCCGTGACTCATATGGTGTCTGTCTACAGCATAGTAGACGATCTTATTCATATCAACAGGGCAAAATGAAAGCAGATCTATTGGCCCTTTCTTGGGCGGTCGAAAGCATGACAACCCTACATCATGATAATGTGGTTTTCGAAACTTCTTCATCTGAAGTCAGAGAAGTCATGTGCAACCCTCAGTTATATCCAAACTGTGTCTAATTGTTCAGAGGATTCAGAGTTTTCTGCGTAAACTCAACTCATTGGTCCTTAGAACATGTTCAAAATGACAGAAATGAATTGGCAACGGCAATTTCTGTGAGTGTCACCAGAGACAATCGTCTTCAGTCATATCTTGCTCGCAATGGTCCCACTTGGCTCCACTACCAGCTCTGTCAAGAAGCCACGTTTGGTTGACCTCCGTTCTTTATCCACAAGGTGCTTATGTCTCTTGTCTTTACCAGATTTCCTTTGATCTTGGTTTCTGTTTCAACAAGAGCTATGTGTTTGCTTTACTGTGCTTTATTATAGTACCTACTGGTACTTGCAACTGTTTTTACTATTTTCTTGTTTCTAGCATTTTTGCTGTTCTTGTACTCTGCGAGATTTTCTCTCCTTTATTGGTATTTTCAGTGTTAAAAAAAAATATTTATATTAACTTTATTAAAATTGATTTGGTACAGTAAATATATGATTAGTGTTAAATTAGAAGTTTTCAAAATCTAATTTCTTCTAATAAAACATATTTTTTAAAAGTTTTATTTTATAAAGAAAATAAGAATAATATATGATAATTATATTAATATGATATGATGAATAATATATTGATTGTGATTATGTTATTTTAGTTTTTATTTAATTAATAATTTGTGATTTTTTATGTTTTTAACATAATTTTTTACATTAAGAAAAAACATAAGATTTTTTTCATAAAAACATCAATACAAATAATTACATTATTGTAATTAAAGAAAATAGAAAATATGACATATTGTAACTGAAAACATAATTTTGATTTTTGAAATTGGAATAGATCTTTGTCAATAATTTTTATTGTGTTCATTAAAGTTTTTTTATTATTATTACATAGTTTTAGAGAATATCATCTATATACATGATATTTTGAGAATTCTGTCTGATGAGTGCGAAGGCATATGGTGTAGTGCTAAAGGAAGACAAGGAAAATGAATATATCAGATGTGGAATTGTGACTTAGATAGAGATTGTAGGAAGATTGTTATTTGCAATAATGGATTGCCTGGGCCTTTTTGTATGGAAGGATTATGCACTTGTTAAAAAAAATACACAAAAAAAACGTATGAAACTACTATTAATGCATCGTTAACGGAATAAGGTAATGTTTTTGGATATTTTATTTTCTGGATATGTAATCTTAAATAAATACATGAACATTCAAAATTTTGTTACACAGAGTTGTAGACAGAGCAGTGAATGTTTGAAACGCCGTTGCGTTTCTCAAACGTATGCATAATCTTTTTTTTTAATGAATTTAAATTACTCTTTTTTTTTTGTCAGCATGAATTTTAAATTACTCAAACAAACAAAAAAAGTCTTTTCTTTATATCAGATGTTAATTAAAGACTAACAAATCAAAGAATGTTTGAAACTTGGTCAGAATCTATGCCATATCACGAGAGTTGAGTAGAACCAGAACATTAGACTCACTGCAAAATCTTTATCCCCATTCTTCTGAATTGCAATGAGTCTGTTTCTCATATTTTTGTCTAATTAGAGCTTGATCAAACGTGCAGGTGGAGAGGGAGGTTCTCCTTGACGTCTACGTTTCCTTTCTCTCCAGATATAAAAGATCACACCTTACTTTGTGATCATTTAAAAGAACTGGTCATGGCCCACCAAGTGTTTGACAAAAGTATCCTCTACGAGACTCAGAGTTTCTTGTGCAAGAAACAGAAGATCACAGCTTCAACCAATTTTTTCGCGCTCTTTTCATAGTGAATATCACGTGACCCTCACGTGCACAAACCAACCGACTCTTGACGCTAGCCAAATACAACTCCTTTGCCTTCTTTCGTCTTCTCCTCTCCTCTTCAAAGCTTCCCCATTTTTGCTCTCTCTCTTTTTCCTTTTCCTTTTCTCAAGAAAAGTCAGAGAGAAAGTAAAACTGAAACGCCGTTGTTGTTGTTCCTTTCCCGGAGATGGAGCCATCAAAGGTACAAGAAGCGGAGAAAGTCGAAGAAACTGACCAGAAAACGGATCCGTGAGTTGTAAAACTTCTCTGATCACATTTATGCTTTTTGCCATAGAACTTTCTCTGAAAGTTATCTTCGTGGTGCTTATCTATTGTTCAGAGATCTCTCAGTAACGCATGACGACGCTCATGAGCCGTTGAAACCAGAGGAAGAATCCGCAGAGAAACAAAACGCCGCTCTTGCTTCGGCTCTTGATATGATACTCAAGGTTTTCTCAAACTTTAACAACGCCAAAGAATGTGATTATGTTCAAGAAAGCCTGAATCTTTATTTCTACATCTTGTTTATTCGACTAAAGTTTTCAAGAATGTCATTGTGATCAAGAAAGCCTGAATCTTTACTTCTCGATCTTGTTTATTCCACTAAAGTTCTCATGAATGTGATTGTTGCAGTCTCTGTGGAAAATCAGCGTTTTCTTAAGCGACTTTATGTTGGAGGTTTGTAAAGAAACACATGGAAGCCTCAAAGAAGATGGTGAATATGTTGTTCCGCCTTCACGCCAACTTCATGATTTCCTTCTCAACAATCTAATTGCCACTCCTCCTCTGGTCTCTGCTCTGACCTTTAAACACTTTGTCTACTGTTAAATACTCTTTCTTTAAGCTTCATACTATCTTGTTCTTTACTCTTCAGGAAGCAAACGGTGTTTTCGACTTCTTGGTAACCATCTTGGACCTTCTGCCTCTCTGGAGAATTGGAAATGATGAAGAAGAGCCTCTGAATTCCAAGTTTGAAATATACGAAGCGGCCAAAAAGATTTGCAACAGATGCAAATTGGACATTGAATATCGAGATGAACGCTCTTACGGTCTAGTCGTGGTTGCTGATTCAATCAGAGAAATCAAGGCAAGTCATTTTCATTGTATACTTAGCGAATGATGATTTAGTCTTCTCATGAAAGTGATGGTTGAAATGTTTTTGGTTATCACAGTCTGCATTCAAGGATTGGACGTTTGAGAACATCCTTAAGGTTATTAGAATCACCTTGATGATGCCTTGTGAAAAGGAAGGATGTGGGAAACGAAACTATGTTGAACGTATGATCAATAACCTTCCATCTGTTTTCACTATTGGTAAGAGCTATTAATTAGGTTATTATGTAGACATTAACAACATAATGCAGTGGTTTTGAGGGTTTTTTTGGGTATTGTTTAGCACTTGAGTGGGAGAACAATGAGACTCAAGAAGAGATATTTGCTACAACTTCTGTTCTGGCTACTGAAATAGATATTAGTGAGATATACAAATACGAAGGTGACAGTATATTCAGTAAATACCGTCTCGTGTCAATGGTAAGGGCCAAGTACCTAGTTCCTTAAGTTCCATTTTGGTTTCCTATTAAAGATTATATTACCAGAAGCAACTCCAATGTTATAATATTCAGGTTTGCTGGAATGGAGATCAATACAGTTGCATAGCTTATAATGAAAGCAGAAGTTGGGTCCTACAAATTGGTACTGTGAATGAGGTAAAGCTTGGACGTTTTTGTAACAAAAGCAAGTTACATGATCTGTGACTTCTTTGTCTAGGTTTCTTTTTTAAAAACTTGAACTGAACGAGGTGTGTTGCTTGTATCAGGTTATTGGAGACTGGGACCAAGTTCTCAGCTTTTTTGAAAAAGTGAATATTCGACCCATGATTCTATTTTTTGAAAACGTAAGCTTCCTACGAATGCATATTTGCTTATATTTCTGTGTTTCGTATGTGTTGTGTGTGTTCTCAATTCCACCAACTTGAATTGCAGGCTGTTAGGAGGGGCCAGATTATGTTCTAAAGACCAATAAAAGCTTTTCAGTGGTGTGGGGAAGGGATTGATGTATATAGATCATGTATATGCAAATACTTTAGAATCGATCCAAGTCAAAAAATTTACAAGGAGTTAGTAGAAAAATGCTTTGGAGGTTAAAACGTATTGAACAGATTTGTCCTTTCTCTACAGCTCAAATTCAATAAAGTACCATTTTCCAAAAACACAGTTAAGTTTGCTTCGTTATTATGTAGTTCGGTTTGATGTAGTTGTGAAGATGATCACAGAGATGTGTGTTATTACCATTGGATTGGATGAAGTAATGAATAAAGTAACAAAAAAGACTAATGATTCATTCTCAACAATCTAACTCTCACTCCTCCTTTGGTCTCTTCTCTCTGACCTTTTAAAGCCTTTGTTTGTGGTTCATCAGTCTTTCTCAAACTGAGTGAGCTGTGCTGCTTGTACAAGTTATTGGAGACTGGAACAGTGTTCCCAGCAGTTTTATAAAACAAAAGATTCGATTCAGTATAATTGCTTTGTTAAGACAAAGAAGAAAGCTGCTTTTGAATTGGAATATGCAACTGTTTATACATGAATTGGCATTTGTAACTGTTCATACATGTCTTGGTTTTCTATTTTGATATGCTTTGTCAGTTGTTAGGCCGTTGAAAACCTTCATAAAACAAAATCTCTGGCCGAATCTTCTTTTCCCCACAGAATCTGACCGTACTATTCCAGTTACCAACAACCTGTAATGCACATCAATAACGTCTAAGTTCACATCTGAATCCAAGAGAGGCAGGTAAAATGTTTCGTCTTACCTCTTTTGCTGAAGCTTCATGCCTGAAACTGACCCACCGGTTCTTTCTATAAGATAGGCAGATGTGTTCTTCTTCTTCACCACAACCAATCTGCATTTCCATATTTTGAGACTGTAACAGACAAATACAGAAGAAACAATAGGACAAACATTTGTGACCGTTTCAGATTTTACCATTGATACCAGCCGGTACTTTGTGTTTGGTTCTAAGCCTTCGAATAGCCTACTCAAATTTATCTCCCAGTCCAAAGCCTTACTTGTTTCACAGATTTCTTTCTCAGTGTCATCCTTCTCCCATTCCAACACTAATGTTACAAACCCACGAAAACATCAACATTGTTTTATCATCATCACACAACAAGTGAAATTAGTACACAAGATCAAAAATAATGGTCAGAACATACCGATAGTGAAGATATCCGGACATCTACTTATGATATGATGAACAAAGTTTGCCTTTCCACAGCCTCCTGTTTTAATGTCACATACCATTGCATCTTCAATCCGGATCAACTTAAGGATATCCTCAAACTTCATATTCCCAAAAGCACACTGCATATATAAATAGCCACACAACAACTTCTTAAGTGGTTGTACCCGTTTCTGTAGAAAAGACAAAGATCGAAATAAATGAAACATACCTTCAGGTCTCTGATTGAATCTGCAGCTATAACGATTCCATAAGAACTTTGCTCAGGATAATTTGGCTTTTTTCTACACTTGCTGCAACTCATTCTTTCATATTCTTCCAGTGTGAAAAGATGATTTACCACACTTTCTATTTCTGGACTTTTCCAGTAAGGCCAAAACTCAAGGATGGCTACGAGTAGCTCAGCGGCATAACTTGGCTGAACAAGAGTAACAAAAAAACAGAATGACATTTCAGACAAAACCAACCTTCTAAAAAAACAATATGCTTAGAAGTTTATCACACGAACCATCGAACAAATTTCTTCTACGGACGCAAGTAAGTCACTCAGGAGGCAACTGTGAATTTCCTCTTCTTTCAACTGCTTTGAGACAAAAGCAGTAAAGAAATGTCCTAGTGCACAAGGAACATTTCCTCTTCGTTCTCCCAGGTTGTCATGAGACTGATTACGATTTTTCACCAAATACTCTTTAAGAACCTTAATTTTACAAAGGCCCTGCAGTAGCACAATTAGCCAAAGAAAATAAGAAAGTAAGAACTATGCATCTCAAAACAAAGAAATACTCTTTTGTTAGTGTCTGCTTTACCTTTAGCGTCATGTCAAGAGCTGAATTGTATCTGGACGGACCTTCTGCATGTGCAGACAATGAATCTTCTCCAGGCATGTTTTGCATATCTTGAAGATGGCCAGTAAAACAAATGAGGATTAGGAAACTCAAAACGAAGTTTGAGAATTTCTTTGACAACCAAGGTCACCTTTAGTAACTTCCTCTTGGTCACCTTTAGCAGCTTCCTCTTGGTCACCTTCATCAGCTTCCTTAGAATCTTCCTCTTGGGCAAGGTTGACAGAAGATTCACTAGAAATATGCAAGAACACGTTTTTCTCAGAGAAAACATACAAACAATATATCAACTTTCGAAAAGACACTCTTGGGAAAACCAAATTATGCATCTCAAAACAAAGTACTTACTGTTCGTCATTCTGATCAAGAAGTCCAGACGTGCTCGCTAAAGTTTTCTGTTACGCCATGAATACTATCCACTCTTCAACAACTGATTAACCGAAAAAATCAGAGAAGCAAATAGATATTTTACATCTTCAACAACCTTTTTGTTTCTGCCTTTCTTCTTCTTTGACACTGAATTCTTTTCTTTGACTTGTTTGTTCTCGGATAAAACTATCAGCGCTTGTGCTGCAGCTAACTTGTCCTAGAAGAAGACACATCAATAATAATAAAAGCTACCTGTCAAAGAAAAAAACAGAGGGAATATGAAAGCTCTTTGTATAGTACCTTATTGCTTTTATTTTTCTTCTTCGTTGACTGTGATTTCATTTCTTCCTCGAGTAAAAGATCTGCGTGTGCTGCAGCTACATTGGCTTTCAATCTCATATCTAAAATTCCTTCCTACACATTGAGACATCAAATATAATGTCAAAGACCAAATCAGAGGGAATATGAATGAAAACTCTCTGTTTCAAACCAACCAGCAAAAATTCTTTCAGCGGACGAAGGATGTAAGAGCGGTAGTCAAAAACAGAAAGCCTGACGAGGTAGTTGAGCAAATTAGTCCTTGAATGTTCAACTAGAAGAATCTTTGAATCAATTAGAGGAACCTGCAAA
This sequence comes from Sisymbrium altissimum, assembly GCA_900406495.1. Lineage (NCBI taxonomy): Eukaryota > Viridiplantae > Streptophyta > Magnoliopsida > Brassicales > Brassicaceae > Sisymbrium > Sisymbrium altissimum. Next base: position 28,862 of record OVBI01001701.1, read on the forward strand.
TCACTTAGCACTTTTAAGAAAACAGTACTATGATATCCTGTTGTTAATCAACATGAAGATCACGAAATTAAACCTTATTAGTCAGCACTGATTTCAGGTTGTCTATGGACTTCAACACCACGTTATCAACGACATTTTTGTGATCACGTATGACATCCAGGCAATCTTCTAACACGGGGAGATCAAATGTCGGATACAATCCTCCTCTGAGAACATCTCCTACTACAGTAGAGAACAGCCTTGTCATGGGAGAATTACTGGCAACTGTCGTTAAACGCATCTCTTCACATGTATTGCACATAATAGATGCATACGTGTTCCATTGATCCTCCGGAATATTCTTTCTCCTTTCATCTTCGCCTATACACAAGTTCACGGCGTCAACAAGAACTTCCAAAATTTGTCCGATCCTGTACTTCTTTGCGTAGTATTTGGCTCCCAAAGTCCTGAACGTGAACTGAACGGCTCCCAGAACTGCCACCCAAACATCAAGATTGTGTGCTCTGATATGTCTCGGAAATCGAAATTCCTCATCTCCTGAATTTTTTTCTATTAACCAGGATAAGATATCATCGCCACGAGCATGTGCCTTGGCGTAGTGTGTACTGGCGTTCAAGAAATTGACTGTCCCTTCATCATCGAACTGAGCAATCTTGCCTTGCAGAAGTCTCTTATCCAAAAGCAGGGATGAAAATTTAGTGTCAGAGTCGATCCTCTCTTTAACTCGAGTACCATTGTAGAATCTATCCACTGCTCTGCAAACCAGATCAGTACCATCATCCCTTTGACATTTG
>OVBI01001702.1:0-29644 GCA_900406495.1 Sisymbrium altissimum
CAAAGACTCGTTCTGGCCCAGAGCGATCGTCCAGAGATCGGCATCCGATGTCTCCTGAATTATGAACATCGAATACTGCTTGAGGAACACCTTGGAGAGCTGTGAGAAACTGTCTATGGAGTTCCTCTTGAGTTTCGAGAACCACTCTAGGGCATCGTCTTTGAGGTTTTCGACGAATAAGAGGTAGTATCCTGTGTCTTCTTTGTTCTTTTTGAACCTCACACGTCCCATGGCTATCCTATAAGGATGTTAGGTGGGCATTGGTATCGGTATCCCCATCATTGGGTCGGATCTTCTCATTGCCTGGATCAGAATTTTTTTCTGCGGTGATACGATTTAGAACGCGATCATCTCAGATGCAGCGCTCGTTGTATGATGTACTTGAGATTTGACCATCCTCATCTCGTCGGCAGCTTGATCGAGCCTTTTTCGCAATTCATCGATCTCGCTTCTTCTGGTAGCTACGTGGGGTTCCCCTTCTCAAGATTTCCGAGCTTCTTCTTCCTGCTCTTGCAAGATGGCAAGCTCTTCTTTCATCATATCATCCGCACGGTCTGAGGGATTTTCCTCGCCCTCAGGCTGATCACCATCAGGTTGATCATCGGATGAAGCATTTCCCTCAGTGTGTGGTGCATCAGTAAGGGTGCTTGCTGAGGTTGTGTTCCTAGATTGCCGGACTGGGAGTGTACTCGTTGGGTTGATCCTACGCATTGACAGAGTTTTTTCCGTGTTCCGTCCCGGATCAAGCCTCAGAGATCCTTGACCTATCAGGATTGCGACGTCGAGACGCCTTCCTCGAATAGGATTGGCTCCTGACTCTGCTTCCTTACGAAGGTTTTCCATCTGTTGAGTTAAAGAATCTCTGAGTTTTCCTTGATCCTCATTCTTCTGTTGTAAATATTTGAGAGAGGATCAGAGTTACACAATCAGAGTCGCGGTATCCTCTTCTCGGTTTCCTACTCCGGACGAATTTAAAACCGGCTGGATTTCTCCATCGGCTGCCATGAGATTCGATCTAGGGTTTCCGCTTTCGAGAGTAAAGATTTCTCGTAGTCCCTCCTTCTACCGCCAAATTGTAGAATCCAGAATTAGCCTCAGTGTATTTGTCGAAAGTTGTTAATGTGAGGAACCGAGAATTTTGGGAGAGAAAACAAAAGTAAGAGAATGATCGGAAAAAGAAACTAGAGCAAAACCCAAAAAGTAAACGAGAAATCGAAACGAGAATATTATTTATTTTATTACTAAGTGTGTAAAGCGTTGCAAGATGTCAGAGATATATTACAAGAGTCAAGATCGATCTATATTTATACTAGACAACTTAAATCCTAAGCAGCTAAAGTTTCGATGTGGGATCTTACATCTTTCCATTTTTTCCACCGCTTACCATTAAATTTTCGAAGATCTTCCAGAATCTTTGGTATGTCGGTTTGGGCTTAAGTCGGTCCTTCCATCCAGCTCGGCCCAATTTTTATCCTTCGTCTTCCAGTTTAGCGATGTTCCTCGGTTTGTTTTAGGTTAACGTTTTATCATTTTAGATAGATAAAAACGGTACGATGTTCCGAGAAGTTTACGAAAACATCGATTAGTTCGCGGGAGGCTTTCGAAGACGAAGAATGAACCAAGATCGAACAAGATATACGCTGTCATCCAGCTCTGCACTCCTTGTTGACAGAAAGTGCCGAGCTTGTCACTCTTCCTCCCGTGAATGCATCCAGATCGGCATTTTAGAGGAAGAAGGTCAGCTCGGCGTTCTGGAAGAGAGAAAATTCTGAGCTGACTGCTCAGCACCACCCAGGTCGGCATCCTGCATGGGGAAGATGCCTAGCTTCCCATCCGTTGTTGTCCAGCTGGTATGCATATTTTACTTTTGCAGAGATTCTTTAATATCTGTCGTGAGGTGTCTCTTTCAATAACTTTTGGGAACCAATTATCGATTTACTTTCCGAAAATACATTGTGCGAAATCTGGTTCCCATACCTATATGGTTGCTGACTTTTTGTCGATGCTTTTGTTTTGCAGATCATCCCGCCCTTTGAAGTGATTCCCCCAGATCTTTACAGAGTTTGGGTTGCGTTGGTTGCTTCTGGGAAGTTGTGTTGGCATCACTTCACGTTTAAGAGAGTTGTCGCGGCCCGATCTTCGAAGAATGACCTCGAGTTGTTTAGTTATTCTACCACTGCGCTGAAGAGAATGGGTTAGTCAAAATCGATAGTTGGGCAGATGAAAGAGCAGGATAAGGCGTTTATGGAGTTCAGTGGATTTGCCCCTTTGCCCCACCCATATGAAGTCGAGGAGGGAGAGATCCATTTTGTTACTGAGGGCCGTCCGTCTGTTTCGGACAAAGGGTAATGGCATTGCCTCGATCGGGAGAAGTTTTTCTAGGACTTCGTCCAGAAAGAAGGGGACCGAGTCTCTTGGGTTTGAGTTCCACGTCAACGCTTTTGCCAAGAATGGCAGCACCTAGAGCTATATACTTTGTTCGAGTCTGGGAAGAAACCCAAGATCGCAAATTATAAAGGAAAGCTGCTAACTGGGAAGTCGAGGCTCACTGATACAAAGGTGAACTTCGAGCAAATGATGAGTACTCTTAAGAGCTATTTGGTTGCTTCTCCTCAGGCCCAGACGCTAAGTACGATTTTCGGAGAGGATTCGATGCCCACGGCAGCGAGCAAAGTTGGAGTTTCGAACCTGTCAGGATTGAATGAGGGCGATCTGGAGTCGGGGAATTTGTCTCCCGTCTGACTTCGGGGGAGGATTGCGCCTATGGCAAACATCCCCCTCCTGTGTCATTTGTCGGCTTTATTAGCCATTTATTTATGGACTTGTTTATATATCCCCTTTGTGTGGGCTTTGTTTCTCGGCCAGGCTTTGTCCCCATGGTTGTATTTGAACCTATATTTTGCTTGTTCATTCAGGTTTCGAGTATCTGCTTTAATGCATGTTTATAGGTTGATGTTTTGCCCAATCTCGGTTAGAGCATGGTAAGATTTTGTATATTTTCGCTAGGATAGTAGAGTAGTTCGAAGTTTTATACTCACTCGTGATTCCTTAGCGTTTCGAGATGCTTAGAAGCGTTGTAGGAGTTATGATGCGTTTATCGCTGACATTTCGTCAGCAAAAACTTGTCTTGCCTTTTTCAGACGAGAATGCATTTGCTTTTTTAGCATAGGATGTTGATGATATTATGCTATTGTTGGTTCCAAAACCCACACTTCCAGAATTAATGACCAAGAGCTTTAGATATCGGAGAAAACTTTCATATTTGAATATCTTCAGAAATATATCGGTTTTCTCGATAAACCGATAAAAGTCGCGATTCCTCGAGCAGGATACTGTCAGCTCGGCCAATAGAGGAGAGCTGACCAGCTCGGCATTCTGTCCAGCAAGAAATGCCAAGCTGGCTGACATCTCTAGTTATGCCCAGTTGATCGTTTCTGATCGGTTTGTCCGAAAAACCGATAAAAGGAGCAGGATGCGGTTAGCTCGGCCAAAAGAGGAGAGTTGACCAGGTAGGAATTCTGTCCAACCAGAAATGCCGAGCTGGCTGACATCCCTTGATATGCCCAGCTGATCATTCTTTTTCGGATCAGTCTGTTCGAAAAACCTATAAAAATTGAGATTCTTCGAGTAGGATGCAGTCAGCTCGGCCAAAAGAGGAGAGCTGACCAGCTCGGCATTCTTTCCAGCCAGAAATGCCGAGCTGTCTGACATCCCTTGATATGCCCAGCTGACCTTTCTGTTTTCCAAGCAGTTTTCCCGAAAAACCGATTAAAGTCGCGATTACTCGAAGGTAGACCATCAGCTCATCACAGGCTATGGACGAGCTCGGCATTCACTCGTTCACCAAAAAATGCTGAGCTGGTTGGTCATCTTCCTGTCCAGGAAGTGTCCATCTAATCATCAAAGTCCCAGTGTCCCTTGATTTTTCCTTAGGTACGCAACCACCTAAGCATTTTGCCTTGGAACGCAACAAGTTCGACAGAATCAGTTAACCAGCTCGGCATTCCACCCTGTCCATGGAAATGCCGATCTGGGTTACTCATGCTATTATCTGCCCTTCCAAAATGTCGAGCTGATTTGTTTTGTGACCAAAAATGGCGAGCTGGATGCATAAAATCAAGATGACGAAGAACTGGGACCAGCTCGGCATTTTTCATCTTAGGAAATGCCGAGCTGGATGGTGAATGTTCCCAGAAGATAGTCAGCTCGGCATTTCATCTCCTCAGGGAGTTATGCCGAGTTGGGTGATCGTTTCGACACTTTCACGAGCTCTTTCGGGACTTATCGATATTTTCGTAATCTCTCCGATGTTTTAACCGAACTTCGCATTATTTTCGGAGAAAATTGTGATGTTTTTATCTATCGAAAACAACAAACCGTTATCTTAAGTCAAACCGAGGAAATCGCTGGACCAATGACAAATGCCGAGCTGGATGGAAGATTCTCGAATATCCCTTGAAATCGGTTGAAAAAGTGAAGATTCTCGAATATCCCACATCGCTAATTTAGGCTTAGAGTTGTCTAGTATAAATACATATCAGTGTACAGCCTTCAAGGAAAACGAGAATAATTTGAAATCCCTTACTTTCGGATTTGGCAATAAAAATCACTCTTTGTCTTTCTCTTTTCGTTAATCTTTACTTTCTTTGATTTATTCTTACTTTTGCGGAAATTCTTTAATATATTTCGTGAGGTTTCTGTTTCCAGAACTTTTGAGACCTAACAATCGATTTACTTTCCAAAAATAAATTATGCAAAATCTTGTTCCCACAGCCAGTGCTGCTTAGAAGCGTCTTGGCTGGGCTTTCGATAGGTCAGCGTTTCATAAGCTAAGCTATGCGTTCATCTGGTTTTAGGGGTTGAGCAATTCCGACCTATCTCCCCATTTTTTTGACTTTTGAAACATTTATAATATCGTCTAGTGGTATGCTAAATTCTATTTCTGAAATGTTGAAGACCAGTGTGCCATGATCGACGAGTTTGCAGTGACGATTAAGGCTGTGCAAGTCTTTTTCTTCTGGCATGCGTCCCTCAAAGTCAAACCTAAGAACATCGTCCAGGATATACCTCTCGGATGTTAAGTTAGGATATACCGAACCCGATTTATATAGCATGCTTTATTTTATGTACGTGCACGCACGTTACTAAACCTTTCCACCGTATAGGAGGTCGGATTGGAGATGATTTTCGTCCATTGGGGCCAGCAATGGTCGCAAAAGAGTTTGGTGAAACCTGTTTTATTTACTTTGAAGTTTTGAGTGTTGAGTGGCGGATATCAGGAACAATGTCGACGTGTTTAGGAAAATGTCTTGTTTGATATGTTAATCTGTTGAGAACTGGTCCAAAAGTTTGGCTAGGTGATAATTCTGGGAATTAAGAATTCGGAAATCCTTTGTTACTAGGAGTTCGGAACGTTGCTTCAAAGTTATGAACTTTTCAGAAAATCCAGAACTCTTTTAGACCCTCTCAAGTCCTTTGACTTCAGAATTTTTGTAAAAGATTCGAAACTTCTTCTAAGCTCGAAACTCTTTGTGCTCAGAATTCGGAACTCGTTGTGCTCAGAATTCGGAACTCGTTGATTCTTTTAGATCGAAATGTCAAAGTTTTCGATTTTCAGATTCTCTAAGCTGTCTGTGATAGCATGAATGGTGATGAGTGTGTATACATTCTCACTCCCCCTTTTTTGTTTTGGAGGGACAGCAGTACCTTTTTGAAGATTGGTTGACTACGTACCTCTTTTGAGGATTAAGGCATCTCGTTGTTCAATTGGTTTAGGATATGGTTTTTTTTTGGCATTATCTCGAGTTGTGAAGGTTTAAAGTCGAGGTAATGGCACGTTTATCATTTTTTTTTGGAGTTTGGATGGAGACTAAATCTTCATATTCTGAGCTTGGGATTGATCAGGTGGATCGATTGATGCTATGAGATTAGTTTTCGAAGTTCCTGCTTCCTGACTTGATGGAGTTATCTCCTTGTCGTAAACTGCTTTCGGAGTTTCATTTGTAGGAGTTTACTTTACCGGTTTCGTCTTGGTCCGTTCAGTAGGTGCTTTGTTACTGATCTAGAGTTTCCGGAATTTGGGTTCCGCTAGGAAACATACTCGGGATTCCTTTTGGTTACCCAAAACGGTTTTTATGCCTGTTTTTGTTGGGAATTTCTGGCATATGTGATAGGTGGAGGGAATAGCTTGCATTTAATTAATCGAAGGATTCTCATGATGACATTGTACATGGGTAGATGGTCGGCCACTACGAAGTTAACAACTTTGATTACTTCTCCTGCCTGGACAGGAAGTCGAAGGTTACATAAAGTCATAGTACTTTTGCACATAAATCCTGTCAGAGGTTTTGGAATGGGCTCGATTTCGGAGAAATCAACGTTCATTCTTCAGAGAGTTTCTCGGAAAATAACATCAACTGAGCTCCCTGTATCGATCAAGATCGTAGCAACGTCGATATCGCTCATCATGAGTTGAATCACGAGTGGATCGTTATTCGGGCGTTGAATTTTGGCTGCATCTTATTCCTCGAAAGTGACCTGGATATTATGTCAAGGTGGAGGTTGCGGCCAATTCGTGTTGGTTTCCGCCTTGCGTTGGTAGGCCTTGATGGCGGAGATCGTATCTGAGCAGTACTGTAATCCGCCCATGATCATATGAACCTTTTGTCGTCTGTTCGGCCCAGCAGGTTTATCGTTTCTTCTTCCGCATTTTGAAGTTTTTGAGTTAGGTCTCTCTTAAAGCATGACCGTGTTCTTCCTCAGCGGTTTCTTCATCCTGTTCACTTTTGTCATGAGTTTCCATCACGAGAAGCTTGGCTACATTGCCAAGTTCTCCGGCGAGGAGCTTTTCTGCCAGTTTTGCTCCGAGAGTGTTGCAATTCAAAGTTGAAAGGCCATTTTCCTTGTGATGTTCAGAATAGGCATTCTCGTCGTAAGTGGCGTTCGTACCACAGATGTTTGGATTCTCTCCTCGTCCAGCTCCGGATTGTGGTCTGGGCGATCTATCTGGGGATGGTCCTATTCGTATTTGGTAGTTGTGAGCTCCGCCTTTTGCCTCGAAGTTCACATACTGATTTATTTTCTTACCTGTTGAGGTTTTGGAAACCGATGGTGTGCTCTTGCTCGAAGGCTTAGATCGGAGCTTACGTTGGTTTGCTTGGATATCCTCTTCGAGCTTGATGAAGCCTGAAGCTCAATGGAGAGAATCATGGATGGTCGGTGGCGTATTAAGCGACATTTCCTCCCTGAAACGTGTATCGTACCACAATGATCTCTTCAGTGCCTCGAGTGCTGCTCTGTCGCTGATTACGTCGATTCTCGAGACTACAGCCTTAAATCATTCAATGAAGTTCTTCAAAGACCTTGGAGAGCTGTGAAAGATGTCGATGGAGTTCTTCTCGAGTTTCGAGAACCACTCGAGGGCATCGCTTTTGAGGTTATCGACGAATATAATGCAGTATCTTGCGCCTTCTTTGTTTTTCTTGAACTTTGCACGTCCCATGGCTATCCTAAAGGATGTTAAGTATGCATTGGGATCGGAATTTCTGTCATAGGGTCGGATTTTCACCGTCCCTGGATCTGAAAGTTTTGTTGTGGTGATATGGTCTGTGAATGGCGTCTTTTGAGATTCTTCGAGAACGCGATCGACATCCGGTGCGGCGCTTGTTGCGCGATGGACTTGGGATTTGACCTTCATCATCTCATCATTGGCTTGATCGAGTCTTTTTCGCAATTCATCGATCTCGCTTCATCTGCTAGCTTCCTAGAGATCATCTTCTAGTGATCTTCGAGCTTCATCTTCTTGCTCTTGCAAGATAGCGTGCTCTTCTTCTCTTAGATCGTTCTCACGGTCTGAGAGGCTTTATTCGCCCTCACGGTGATCATCGTTAGGTTGATCATTGGTCGAAGAGTTTCTTTCAGTGCATGGATTTTTGGTAAGGGTGCTTATGGAAGTTGTATCCCCAGATCGTCGGATCGGGGGTGGACTTGTACGATCGATCCTGCGCGTCGACGGATTTGTTTGGTGTTGCGTCATGGATCGCACCTCAAGGATCCTTGACTTACTGAAGTTGCAAAGTCAAGACGCTTCCTCGAAAGGGATTGGCTCTAGAGTCAGCTTCCTTACTAAGATTCTCCATCGGTTGTGTCAGGGATTTATTGAGCTTTCCTTCCACTTCGTTCTTTTTCTGAAGTGCGTCGAGGAAGGATTGTAATTGTGCAATTAAGGTTGCAGTATCCTCCTCTCAATCTCCTGCTCTAGATGAATTTTGATTCACCGGGGTCGTTTCTTCAGTTGTCATGACGTTCAATCTAGGGTTTCGCTTTCAAGAATAAAGATTTCTTGTCTTCCCTCCTTCTAGTGCCAAATTCTAGGAACGAGATTTCTCCTCAACGTATTTTTGGAAAGTTGATGATGTGAGGAACCGAGAATCTTGGGAGACATGCCAAAGTAAGGGAAAGATCGGAAAAGGAAACTAGGTAAAAAACAGAAAAAGAAACAAGAAATGGAAAAGAAAAATGTTATTGCTTTTATTGCTAAGTATCAAAAGATTGAAAGATCGTGTTACTAGAGTAAAGATTGATCCATATTTATGCTCGACAACTGAAGTCCTAGACAGTTAAAGTCTCGATGTGGGAACTAGCATTTTCATTTTTTATACCGTCTTTCCATTAACTCTCCGAAAGTCTTCTAGAATCTTCGATAAGTCGGTTTGACTTTTGTCGGTCCTTCCTTTAAGGTCGGACCAATTTCATGCTTCATCTTCTGGTTTATTGGTTTTGTATAGTTTGTTTTAAGTTAACGTTTTATAGTCATCGATAGATAAAGACATTGCGATGTTCCGAGAAGTTTATGAAACCATTGATAAGTTCGCGGAAAGCTCCTAAAGATGAAGAACAAACCAAGATCAGACAAGATGCTGGATCATGTCTAGCTCATAATTTATTGATGACAGAAAATTCCGAGCTGGTCACTCTTCTCCATGATTTGCATCCAGCTTGGCATTTAGTGTTGGGGAAGATCCCCTGATGGCTTGCTTAACGTAACCAGCTCGGCATTTTGGGAGATGAAAGTCAAGGGATTGTGTTTCTTCACCAGATCGGCATCCAAGAATGGAGGGAATGCCAAGCTGATCACTCAATGCTATCCAGCTAGGCATTTCGGAAGGAGAAAAGACTGAGCTGGCCACCCATTGTTGTCCAGCTCAGCATTTTTGTGGTGCAAGCCGGACAATAAATTGCAACCAGCCCGGCATTTCAGGGAGGAGGTCCAGCTATGCATTTTTGGTTGAGCAAAATGCCAAGCTGGTCAGCCTTTCCTGCCGAGCTGACTACCTTCTACTCAAAGAATAGCGAGTTTTATCGGTTTATTTGAAAAACCTCTCGAAAAGCAGGATTATCATCTCGGTATTCTTGGAAGTGCCATCCCGCTCGGCATTTTTGGCTGAGCAAAATGCCGATCTGGTCAGCTCTATCCTTTCTGCCAAACTGATTGTCTCCTGATCGAAGAATCGCCACTTTTATTGGTTTATAGGAAAAACCTCTCGGAAAGCAGTTTTCGTATACTTTTCGTAAAGTTATCAATAAAAGTAGTTCGATTGTAACTATTTTCCGAATCTTAATCTTTTTCCAAAAAAAATTCAAATATGGAAACGTTTTCTGATATTTAAACATTGTGGTCGTTAATTCCGAAAACACAAGTTTTGACCACAACATTTAGCCCCCCAACTCGTCATTCTCAGGTAGGATAGTACATGATTAAGGAGTTAAGATGTTTTGGTCCCCGACTTTCGTGAGGAATGAGTCTACGATTATTTTCTACCGAAAGTTCAAACGATCTTTGGGTAGAGAGCAGGTTGTTGCTGAGCTGACCTAGAAACGAGTTGAAGATATATTGGGCTATCCTTATGATGTGATGAGAGAAAGGGCCTAGCTGCTGGTGAGTAAAAAGAAGACGAAACTCGACTTTTGCTCGGCGGAGTTTACAAGGATTTCGACCGAGTTGACAAACTCTTGCGTTTTGAGGGCTGCTGGAGCTTAAGTGTCTGGTATATGAAGCAAAGATCAGATTGATAATACGCTCATGATGTTGCTTCGTTAAAAACCTTTTACTAAGAAAAAACCAATGGGAAAAAACATAGTAGAGGAAAATAGTGCAACGCGTATTAAAATTTGAACTGTTTTTTTCCGGAGGAAGATTAAGTTCGTAAAGATCTTTTCGAATAACTGTTCAAGCTAAGTTTTTGTGAAACTTTTCCCGAAAAACTGTTCAAGTTAAGTTTTTTCAAACAATTTTTTTTCGAAAAACTGTTTAAGTTAAGTTTTTCAAAGGTTTTTGTACGAAACCTTTAGAGGGGTAAGAATGCCGAGGTGGCCTAGCAAAGTCATGGTGCCGAGCTGGCTAGGCATGTATAAGTTTTCCCAGAAAACTGTTAAAGTTAATTTTTTCGTAGATATTTTTTCTGAAACTGTTCACTTTAAGTTTTTCAAAAGTTTTTGTAGATATTTTTCACGAAAGACTGTTCAAGCTAATTTTTTCGAGAGTTTTCGTAATAGTTTCACCGAAAATTTATTAAAGTTAAGTTTATCGGAAATTTTTGTACGAAAGCCATTGAGAGGAAGATTATGCTGAGCTGGTCAAGTAGAGGCGTAATGTTGAACTGGTCCAGCATGGGTAAAATGCTGAGCTGGTCCGGCTTCTGTAGAGGGACAAGGTAATGCCGAGTTAGCCAGGCATGTATAAGTTTTCCCGAAAAACTATTCGAGTTTCAGTTTTCTGATTTTGGTAATAGTTTTTTCGAAAAACTATTCAATTTAAAATTTTCGGAGGTTTGCGTAAGAACACCATAGAGGGGAAGACAATGACGAGCTTCCTAGTAAGGGCATAATTCCGAGCTGGGCATTGTGCTTCGGGGAGAAGTTAGATCAGGAAATGGTGGGAATGCTGAGCTGGTTTCAAGCCGAGCTTGGCATACCCTTTCCGAGCTGGTCATGCATCTCATTCTCAGTCTGTGATGCCAAGCTGGACGGTTGTGCGCAGGCCAAATGGTTTTGTCGGAAGCTTTTGTTAAGTGTCGAAAAAGACTGTCTTCTGTTTTCGTCCTCCTGCTGGGATGAACAGTATTTTGTGTACTGTTCATATCCCGTGTCGTACTGCTCCTGGGACACATCATCTTTCTCTATAAAAAAAAAAGACTTCCTCTCCCCTTTATTTTCACAAGTTATCTCATTTTCAAGAACACAAAGAACACATAGAACGCTTGTAGACATTCGCACAGAATGTCGTTTGATCCTAACTCTGAGGAAAATGACATTTCATGGGATAAAATTGGGCCTGTGATCTTTGGGGAAGGTACGTCTGAAAAAGGCGGAAGTTCATATGGATTCAGTTATACGAATTCTGTTCTGATGTGGAACGCTTCGGGTGTTCATATGAAGCTTGAGGAAAACGATGGATTGTATGTGATCCCACGTGCATCCAAGCAGTTTGTTCTTAAATCATGCATTAAGAAAGAGGCAGAGTATATGCTCGAGAAAGGAATTCAGGACGATAATGATCCTCTGAGGAAATTCCGGAAGGGGAAGCGTGGGAAGAATCCAATGTCGCCGGCTTGAGTTTATGTGGTGAAAACGGCGTGAAGCAGCTTCGATCAATGTACCGTTTTCGTGGTGGGGTCATGGTAGTAGATGTACCAAAGCGATGGACCTACCCCCGGATGTCTTACCATGTTTGAGTTGTACTTTGACTCTTGCTACCTTACTTTTCCCATCCCCACATTAATGCTGCCATTCTTGGCGATGCACAATCTGGCGATGGGGCAAGTAAGCTCGAGAGGGTTGAGGAATTTGCTGGGCCCAATTATTTTGTCTTGAGCGCAGCATTAGGATTTGAGTGTGGCATTTGTTGGGACTCCAAGAGATCAGAATGACTGGGGAGCACAAATTATATTACATTGCGCCAAAGCCGGGTAGAAAGATCTTCCAAGAGCACATCAGTAAAGATAATCTTAGAGAAATTTCTTCTTTTATGTTAAGGTCAACGAATTCTCGGTTGAGCATTGGTACATGCGCGAGATGATAACCTGATGGTCTGAAATCGGTAGCTAACTCTCGGTTGGCTGGGGAGTTAACAATTTTCATAATTTCAGAACCTATATGGTTGCTGACTTTTTGTCGATGCTTTTGTTTTGCAGATCGTCCCCCCTTTGAATCAATTACCCGAGATCTTCATAGAGTAATAATTGCATTGATTGCTTCTGGGAAGCTGCGCTGGGATCACTTCACGTTTAAGAGAGTTGTCGCCACCTGATCTTCATAGAATGACCTTTAGTTATTTAGTTATTCTACCACTGCTCCGAAGAGGATGCGTAAGTCCAATTCGATAGTTGGGCAGATGAGAGAGCAGGAGAAGGCGTTCGTGGAGGCCGGTGGAGTTGCACTTTGGCCTCACCCAGACGAAGTCGAGGAGGGAGAGATCCCTTTCGTTCCAGAGGGCAATATGTCCGTTTCAGACAAGGGTAAAGGCATTGCCTCGAGCGGGGAAAAGTCTGCTATGACTTTTTCCAGAAAGAAGGGGACCGAGACTCTTGGTTCGAGATCAACGTCTCAACGTCTGCTGAGGTAGCAGCACCCTTTCCCCGAGCGAACTTCTTGGCACCTTCCGTCCTCCATGAGTTGAGACTGTTCTACCTGGTGAGTTCCGGAAGAAGAATAACCTTGGAAAGGATTCTCGCAATGGTTTTAAGGTAAGACCAATTCTGTTAAATAGCTAGTGTCTTTCTCGTTTACTAACTTTGTTTTGATTTATTTGCAGTTCCTTGCCATGTGACTGACATGGCAAGCAACTACGAATGGGAAACCTCGTACTAGACTCGGCAGACTGCGAAATCCCAAAGAGTGGCTGAGGAAAATACTGCGGAGGCAAGTCGTCTTAGAGACGAGTTTGAGAGGGCTAAAGCTGCCCATGCTGAGGAGCTGGACCGCGGAAGGGCCGAGCTGCTGAGGGAGAAGGATGAGTTCGAGAGGAAGATGCTCAAGGCTTCCAGGCTGGAGCGATCATCCCTTGTACAGAAATATAGCCTCAAAGGCGATAATGCAAGGGTTTTGGTGAGAAAGATCAAAGAAGCTCAAGAGGAGCTTGTCGTATCGGAAACGGTTGCTTCCAACCCAGAGCTATATACTTTGTTCGAGTATGGGGACAAACCCAAAATCGCAAAGTATAAAGGAAATCTGCTTGATGGGAAGTCGAGCTTCACCGATACGAAGGTGAACTTCTAGCAAATAATGAGTCCAATTTTCAGAGAGGATTCGATGCGCAGGGCACCGAGAAAAGTTGGAGTTTCGAACTTTTCAGGATTGAACGAAGGCGATCCAGAGATCTGGGAATTTGTCACTCGTCTAACTTTGCAGGAGGATAGCGTCTGAGGCAAGCATTCCCCTGCTGTGTAATTTGTCGGCTTTGTTAGCCATTTATTTTTGGACTTATTTATATATACCTTTTGTGTGGGCTTCGTTTCTCGGCTGGGCTTTGTCCCGATGGTTTTATTTGAACCTTTATTTTGCTTATGCATTAAGGTTTCGAGTATCTACTTTAATGCATGTTTTTAGGTTGATGTTTTGCCCGTTCTAAGTTAAAGCATGATAAGATTTTGTATGTTTTCTGTAAGAGATTAGAGTAATTCAAAGTTTTATACTCATTCGTGATTTCTTAGCGTTTCGAGATACTTAGAAGCATTGTAGGAGTTCTGATGCGTTTAGCATTGACATTTCGTCAGGAAAAATTTGTCTTGCCTTTTTTAGACGAGAATGCATTTGTGTTTTTAGCATAGGATGTTGATGATATTGTGCAAGCACTACTTAGAAGCGTTTTGGCTGGGCTTTCGATAGGTCAGCGTTTCGGATGCTCATGTTATCTTAGGGTTTTGGGACGAAAGACCAAGGAGAAGGAAGGCGCGAAGTGGCGAGCTGATCGTTGGCCTTTCGTCCTATCCATTCAGCGTGTGTAGCCGAGGAGGAAGAGAACTAAGATGTCGAGCTGGCAGGAGTAGGCTGACAATGCTAAGCTGGCAGCATGCCGATCTGGTTATTGGTCCTTATCCAGTCCGTTCAGCGTTTGTGACCGAGGAGAAAGAGAACAAAGATGCCAAGCTGATTGTATGTGTACCAGCTGGAGGAGTATTCCCTTCTTGCCTCGGAGAAAAGATCGAGGGATTAGAGGAGATAGGATGCCGCGCTGGCCTGTGGGGAAGGAGACTCTCGAGTGCAAGATCCTGATTTTGGATAGAAAGGATGCCGAGCTGAACGTGAGGTAGCATGCCGCCTGATCTGCTCGGTCATGCTTCGCTGTGTATACATCCTTTTCCGATTCCTTGCATTTTCGGAAAAACTTAAGTGTTTCCAGAATTCTTCACGAAATAGGACCCTTTTTATTTTCTTTTGTTTCTTTTTTGTGGGACCCATTTCCCTTGGTGGGACCCACACCCTTCTCTTATAAATAAGTCTCCAACCCCTCATCACTACTCACTACTCACTACTCACTACTCACTACTCACTACTCACAAATTCTCATTCCAAGTTTTGTAAGAAGTGAACTCTGCCTTCTCTTTAGATTCTCTCTAAGTACTGTCACTTTCGCTTCGAGAACAATGGAGTTCCGTGAAAGGTTGATGGCGAATGCAAGGAAGTCTTTGCTTCCTCCTGCTGCGTCCTCGGGCACTTCTCTGAATGTTGGAGAGCCCCTGGTCCATGCGCTGACCAAGATGGACGTTGATTATATGGAGAGAACCTCTTATGGTCCTGAGCCGCGGGTGACCTTTCCCGATGACGAGAAGGTCGATGTTGAGGCTGTTACAGATATTGAAGTGAAGGCTGATGGTGGACCTCCTGCTCCCACTCGAGCGATGCTTCCTCCTCCTGCCCCGGTTGGCAAGCAGATCGTGTGTGGCCTTCCTGCTGCTTCTAGCAGTCCGAACTCTCGTGGAAAGAAGAGGGTGTCCCCGATTCCGAAGAAGGGTGGCGCTCTCGAGGGTCCAAGCGAGAAGAAGTTGAAGTGTCCAGCCGGATATGCTCCTCTTCTGGAGGAGAAAGCTAGGATATACAAGGTAACGATCGACAAATCGAAGAACTTGTTCCGTAACACCGGATAGTGCGTGGATCTTCTCTCGGGGATCAAGGATCCTGCGGATGGACCTTTTCATCTCGAGACCCTGTATGCTCCGAAGGCGTATTCCGACTTCGCTCAATGCTCCATGAGGGTAAGTGTTTTCTCGTAATCGTTTTTATGTTCTGTTCTGATTCTGCTACTCATTGTGCGTTTGGTTTTGCAGCATTTGTCCTTGTTTAACAAAAACGATCATGAGTGTGAGGAAGGCATCCGCAAAGCTGAGCGTCATGAGACTAGTGTAAAGCGTGAGAAGGATCGTCTCAAGGAGAAGTTGGATGCCTCGGCCCTTAAGTACATGGAAAAGGTGATGAACCTCGGTAAGGAGGTTGCTGTTGTGAAAGAAGAGGCAAACCGCAATGCTGCTTGCGCTGCTCGTCTTGTCAATGCCCAGGATAATCTCGAGTCTTGGATCAAGGAGCTGGATGAGAGACTTGCCAAGCAGGATACTGGTTTCAAGGCTAACCTAAAGAGGGTGTGCTGTGATGGATACAAGGCAGCCATGGACAAGGGCCGGGCTCGTGAGGATAAAGCGTTGGCATTGATCGATCGATTGGTTTTGAACCGCGACTCGGAGGTATGCTATGTGATGGGAGTTTGTAACTCCGAAGTGATTGCTTTTTTTATTTGACAGGAACGATCCCAAGGAGATAGCCGAGGAGCGCGAGAAGAACGAGAAGATGAAGGCGGATTTCGTCGGTTTCGATGACTCAGTTGTTCTTGTGATCGACGAACTCCATGGAAGCCTTGCCCCATCTTCCTGATCTTCGGCTTTGGCCTCTCGCCCATGTGGAGATGTCTCGCGCTACCGCTGGGCGAAGGAGATTGGCGTTGAGGAGTTTGCGGAGAAAAATGAGGGAGCAGAAGCCCTTTCTGAGATGGCCGCCGCGAAGACTGCGGAGGAGGATCATGCCTAGAGCCGTTATCTCCTTTATCTTTCATCGCTTTTGGTTTTGTTGTTTTATTGCTGGGTCCTTTGAGGCCCACACTATGCCTTTGGCCGAGATTAGTCCCGATGGTTGTACCTTAACCCTCTATGTTTTGCATTTTCAGACTTTGATTGCTGGTTTTCATGCATGTTATAAGGTTGATACTTTCCCGTTCTAGATAAGAGCATGATATGATTTCGTAAGTTTTCTGTAGGAGATTAGAGTAGTTCGAAGTTTGTACTCTCTCATGCTTCCTTAGCGTTTTGAGATGATTAGGAGCATTGTAGGACTTGTGATGTGTTTATTGTTGGTATTCCGCCAGCAGAGACTTTCCATGCCTTTATTAGACGAGAATATGTTTGCATTTTTTGTATGGTGTATTGATGAGGTTGTGCTAGCGCTGGTACAAAGTGTTTTGGCTGGGCTTGCGATAGGTTAGCGTTTCAGAAGCTAAGCTATGTGTTTGTCTGGTTTTAGGGGACGTGGAGTTCCGGCTTACCTGCCCGGTTTTTCGATGTTTGAAACATTTTAAAATCTCGTCTAGTGGTATGCTAAATTGCGTTTCCGAGATGTTGAAGACCATTGTGCCATGGTTGGCGCTTACCTGGTTGACGAGTTTTCAATGAGGATTAAGGAAGTGCAAGTCTTTAACGGGATGGCATGCCCCTCTCAAATTCAAACCTAAGAACATCGTCCAGGATAATACCTCTCGGATGTTAAGCTATGATATACCTAACCCTCTCTTACATAGCACGCTGTTTTATCCGTACAAGGATGTGGTCGAACCTCTGCCCCTTCTGAGCGTTGACTAGATCCTTAAAGGACACTGAAAAAAGAGAAGAGCGCTTGTTGTGGCCAACAACAAGCAAGTTTGAAAAAGTATTAGATTTGCACAAATCGTTTTTTGAGATCATATAAGCCATGTGTTGTAGAATGTTTTGGAGTTTCTTCGAAAAACTTGATGTTTTGGACTTGTTTAGACTATTGCGGAATGTTTTGGGAAGATCTTGAGTTTAAGACCCTTTTTCGAGTGTATGAATGGTTTATGTATACACTCCCAGTTTAAGACCCTTTTTCGAGTGGCCTATGTACCGAATGCTAGGGGATCAAGTTAATTTGTAGTTCGTTTCGAATGAAGCACCAGTGGTAGTACTTCTTGAGATGCATTGCGTTCCAGCTTCGGATGACTGGTGAGTCGTCGTCGTAGGCGAGTTCTTATGCTCCTGCCCTGACGACTTTCGTGGTTTTGTAGAGGCCTTCTCATTTTGCGCCTAGTTTTCCAGCGTTCTTTTCCTGGTTGTTTTGAAAGACATTTCATAAAACAAGATAGCCTTCGTTGAACCTCTGATTACGAACTTTGAAATTGTAGTATTTAACAACTGCTTACTGATAACTTTGCATTTGGATTATCGCTTGATCACGCCTTTCGTTGATGAGATCGAGTCGTCCTGGAGCATCACTGATTAATCTCTTCTCGTTTGCGAAGAAAGTTTTGGCGAACTCCGGGTAATTCGATTTCGGGGGAAATATGCACTCCATTCCATAGATTAATGCGAAGGGACTTTCCCCAGTAGCCGTTCTGGGCGTAACCAGAGAACGCCTTCGAGTTCATCAGCCCATCTACCCTTCTTTTCTTCCAGCCTTTTCTTTAATCCATCGAGGACCGTTTTGTTGGCTGCTTCCACTTGGCCATTGCCTTGTGGATACGTCAGAGTTAGGAAACTCAGAAGGATCTTCCTCTTCTCTCCGAATGATACGAAACGGTTTGAGATAAACCCTGAACCATTATCGGTTACGATTTCGTATAGAAGTCCATGTCTACATATGATTTTTTGCAGACAAATTGCTCAACTTGAGCGTCTTTTATGATTGCATATCAGTCTGCTTCGATCCATTTGGTTAGACTTGTGCATTGGTCCGACTATATCCATTGACCAACGCATGAATGGGTATGGAGAGGATATCGATAAAACAGTTTTGGCTGGTTGGCGTATTGTCGGGGCGTGGCATTGACACTTCTCGCATTTCATTGAGAATTTCTCGCAATCCTTGATCATTGTCGGCCAGAAGTATGCATATCTTTTGATCTTGATGGTGAGTGCCCTTCCTCTGGAGTGGTTTCCACAAGACCTGCTATGAATTTCATGCATGATTTTTTGGGCTTGTTCCTCTTATACACTGTTCATTAGGGGACTGGAATGTCTCCACTTTAGAAGTTTTCCTGCTAGGGGGACGAAGTGTGCTGCTTATGCCCTAAGTTTTCCTTCTGCCCATTTTCGGTGGGGAGCTTCCCATATGTGATGTAATGACGAATTTTTTCCATGCATTCTTGGTCATAACCAAACTCTCCCCTTTTGGTTTGCGAGTTGGTATCGATGGTTAGAGTCGAATCTGGTTCGTCCACCTCCATAGGATCTTTAAGAATTTCTTCTTCGAGATCTTCTTCGATAAGCGTGATTATATCGGGTGGTCCAATCCTTTGATGTTTTATGAATTCCACCGGAATAATCCTGCTTTCCCCTGGAGCCGAAGTTGATGCCACGGTTGCTAAAGTGTCGTCACATGCGTTTTTTCCCCGAGGGATTCTTATTAGCTCGAATTCTTTGAACTGCTTTGCGAGGTCTTGGACTACTTTTAAATAAGCCCCCATTCTCTCCTCTCTGGTTTCTTTTTTTTTCTGCTGAATTGGTTTGCAACCAGCTGAGTGTCACAGAAAACATAAATGTTTTCCACCTTCAAACTGTGGGCGAGCCTTAGCCCACCGATCAAGGCTTCATACTCGGCCTCGTTGTTGGTTGCTTGGAAGTTGAGTCGGAATGACTGTTCTAGGATTTCTCATGTGGGTGAAGTCAAACGGGTCCCAACTCCAGATGCCTGTTTCGAAGAAGATTCATCCACGTGAAGGACCCTAGTTGATATTTCCAATCTCCCACTGCTCCCATTGGGGGGGAAGTTCGATTAGAAAATCAGCCAGAATTTGAGATTTGGCGCATGTCCTAGACCAATATTTGATATCATTCTCGCTTAGCTCGTCTGTCCACTTGGCCAAACGTTCCGAAAGACTTGGGCTATGTAGGATAGTTCTGACTGGAAATGTTGTGAGGACTATGATCGTCTATGATTGGAAGTAGGGTCTGAGCTTCAGAGCAGAAGCGACTACCGACAGTGCTAACTTCTCCATTTTCGGATAGCGAGTCTCGGCATCCGTGAAAGTTTGGCGTACATAGAATACTGGTCTTTGTTCGCCTTTCTCCTTTCAAATTAGGACTCCACTGACGGCAGTTAACAACACGTTGGGGTAGAGGAATAGTGATTCTCCTACTACTGGTTTAGCGAGTGTACTGGCGGGCTTGCTAGGTAGATATTGAGTTGTTGGAAAGCTTCCTCGCACTCCTCGGTCCAGTTGAACTTCTTATTCCCTCTCAGCATATAGTAAAAAGGTACACATTTATCCGTTGATCGAGAAATAAAGCGGTTGAATTCTACTACTCGTCCGGTAAGCCTCTGGACTTCTCTTTTTGTTTTCTTGGAAGCCATGTCGATCGGTGCGTTGATTTGTTTGAGATTTGCTTTGATTCCCTGATGAGTGACCAGGTAACCAAGGAATTCTCCCGAAGCGACTGCGAATCTACACTTCGTGGCATTGAGTTTCACGTTATGCTTTTTCAAACAATTGAAACAATCCGATAAGTATTTCGTATGGTTGTCTTCTTCTAGGGATTTTACGAACATGTCGTCTATGTAAACTTCCATGGTCTTTCCTGATAGAATTAAGAGATTAAGAATGAAGAATAAGAAGAATGAGAAAGGAGGAAGAAGAAGAAAGATAGATCTGAATAAATCTCGTTGATATATTTTCACGTCACTTACCACCACATAAATAATGGCTAAGTAAAAGATAAGGCTTATAAGAGAAGCTATCTAAAAATATCTTAACCTATTTACTGTTCATCCGCGGGTACTATTTATACTAGGGTTTTGACATAAACATTTGGGCTTGCCATTTGGGCTTACCATCTTAATACTCCCCCTCAAGCTTGACCACAGGAACTCTGGAGGTCAAACTTGGAACCATGAAGATCTACCTCATTAAAAAACCGAAGTATGGAAAACCACATGGGACAAAACCATACCTAGGGCAAAAGAGTATAGACTCCATGGCCTAGGGACTTATGGCCGTGAGAGATCTATGAGTCCTAGTTGAGGATGGATGAAGTCACAAATCTTAGTGCTGGCTGCCTTGGTGAAGATGTCAGCCAACTGATCTTCACTTCTTGTGTAGCAAGGTAAGATCACTCCTTGCTCCATCATCTGTCTTACTTTGGGACAATCCACTTCAATGTGTTTGGTTCTTTCGTGGAACACTGAGTTGGATGCAATGTGGATAACTGCTTGGTTGTCACAATGCATGATGATTGGGTCTGGTGATTCAATTCCCAAATCCTTAAGAAGTGCCTTGATCCAAATGAGCTCATTGGTGAGCTTTCTCATGGCTCTATACTCGGTTTCAGTGCTTGAGCAAGAGAAAACCTTTTGCTTCTTGCTTTTCCAAGTGACAAGATTGCCTCCAATGAACGTGCAGTAGCCAGTTGTATACCTCCTATCCTCTTTATCTCCAGCCCAATCAGCATCACAATATCCAACTATCTCTGAGTTTCCATTACAACCAATCCAAATACCTTGATCCGGAACACCATTTAGATACTTGAGTATTCTTTCCACCATGTTCCAGTGGTGAACTTTGGGAGTTTGCAGATGTGTTGGCTCACCTGATTCACAGCAAAACAAATATCAGGTCTGATAATGGTTAAATAAATAAGCTTACCAACCATCCTTCTATATTACTTGAAATCTTCATACGACTTGTCCTCAATCTCCCCCTCCCTTATGATTTGGCAACCTTCTTCAAGGAGTGTCTTGGCTGACTTAGCTCAATGTTTTCCTCTTTCAGACAACAAATCAAGTGTGTACTTCCTTTGAGATAAGAAGAGTACCTCTTTAGAGCGACGCACTTCTATCCCTAAGATGTACTTTAGCTCACCAAGATCTTTAATATCAAAAACAGATTTGAGATATGCTTTAGTGGCTTGGATATCTGCTTTATCACTCCCTGAGGTGATAATATCATCTACATAAACAATTTGACAATGATACCTTCTTGGCTTGGAAGGGTGAAGAGAGTGTGATCTGCCTCAGACTTTCTAAATCCTCTATCTCTGAGAGTCATACTCAGTTTATGATACCAAGCTCTAGGTGATTGCTTGAAGCCATAGATAGCTTTTCTGAGCCTAAGAATCTTGCCTGGTGTAATTGTATCTTCAAGACCAGGTGGAGGAGTCATGCAGACTTCATCTTCTAGCTCACCTTGAAAGAATGCATTTTTGACATCCATCTGCCAAACATCCCATTCCAGGTTAGTTGCTATAGAGAGAATGACCCTTACCGTGTGGAGTTTGGCTACTGGTGCAAAGGTATCCACATAATCCTCTTCATAGGTCTGAGTAAATCCTCTCGCTACCAGCCTTGCCTTGTATCTCTCAATCTCCCCATCACTTTTGTACTTTATAGTTAACACCCACTTGGAGCTTACAGCCTTCTTGCCTTTGGGAAAGTCTGCCTCATCCCAAGTGTGATTGTGTTCCATAACCCCGGTTTTATCACTTACTTCGTCTCTCCATACTTTATACTCTTTGGCTTCTTCATAGGTCTTTGGCACCTGTCCCTGATCCAATTTGCAAACAAATACTAGATGTTCTAAAGGAAAGTGAGTTAGAGAGAAAACCGCTTGGATAGGATGAGCTACAGCTTGTGCATTGTAGTATACTCTAGATTTTCTGATCCTTGTACTCCTTCTCAAAGGTTGAATAGTTTGGAGTTCTTGCTCTTGCTCCTCTTCTTCTTGAACATCTCGAGGCACTCCATATTGTTCATGAATAGCAGAATCTTCTTGCTCCAAATCACAATCTTCTTGTTCCAACTCAAAATCTTCAGATTTTTTTGGAGCTTCATCAAGAGTTACATGGCTCCACAAACCTCTTCCACCAAGAGCAGTCTTTGCCATCCTAAACCATAGGATGTAGTTGAATCTTGTAAGAGTCACAGGAACAACAATTTGTCTTGAGTTCTCCATGTTTAAACTAGAGATTTTGAGAAGAATAGATGAAGAATAAGAGTTTTGCAGAATTAAAGAAAGAGATTAGGATCTTATTGCTCTGATACCATGATAAGAGATTAAGAATGAAGAATAATAAGAACGAGAAAGGAGGAAGAAGAAGAAAGATAGATATGAAAAAGTCTCGTTGATATATTTTCACGTCACTTGCCACCACACAAATAATGGCTAAGTAAAAGATAAGCCTTATAAGAGAAGCTATCTAAAAATATCTTAACCCGTTTACTGTAGATCCACGGGTACTATTCATACTAGGGTTTTGACATAAACATGTGGGCTTGCCATTTGGGGTTACCATCTTAATATTCCCTACCTGATAGTCGAATATTTTATTCACCAGGTGTTGATATGTAGCGCCAGCGTTCTTCATCCCGAAAATCATCACTTTGTAGCATTACGTTCCGCGGTATGTGATGAATGATGTCTTTTCTCGATCATCTGGGTTCATCATAATCTGATTATAGCCAGAGAAAGTGTCCATGAATGAGAGAAGCTTGTTTCCGGCCGTTGCTTAGACTAGCATGTCGATATGCGGAAGTGGGAAACTGATTTTGGGGCAGGCCTTGTTAAGGTCCGTGAAATCCACGCAGACACGCCACTTTCCATTCATCTTTTTGACGACTGCCGGATTGACAAGCCAGTTGGGATATGGTACTTTGGTGATTGATCCCACCTTTAGGAGTCTTTCGACTTCGTCGTTGACTGCATTTTCTCTT
Source organism: Sisymbrium altissimum (assembly GCA_900406495.1). NCBI lineage: Eukaryota > Viridiplantae > Streptophyta > Magnoliopsida > Brassicales > Brassicaceae > Sisymbrium > Sisymbrium altissimum. The sequence goes on from OVBI01001702.1 coordinate 22,975, forward strand.
TCAGGTCTGAGCTTCCACCTCTTTTGTTTGATTGGTTTGAAGGTTGGATCAACGTTGAGCTCATGGCAGGTTGTATTGATGTTGATTCCTGGCATTTCTTCCGCCACCCAAGCGAACGTGCTCACGCTTTTCTGAAAGAGAACAATGAGCTCGGATTTGATTGGCTCCTTAAGGTTTGCGCTGATTTCAACACATCTCTCGGGATGGGAATCGTCGATGGAAACTGAGATCACCGGTTCCCATGGACTTTCGTCTTTCTGCTCTTTGGTGTCCTCCAACTGAAGTTTGTCGAAGAGCTTAGCGAGCTCAGCTTCTGCCTTTCTTTTTCTCTTCTCTGTCGGTTTTTCGTTGGTTACAGGATTCCAAACTTTATGTTCGACGAAAAGACAGGCGCGAGAGGTATTCTGTTTCCCCAGATTATCTCGGTCTCGTTTGGAGTTGGGAATTTTAGGCAGAGATGGTAAGTTGATGGGACTGCCTTGATGGCGTTTAGCCAGGGCGTTCCCATTATAGCATTATAGATTGCAGGATGATTGGTTACGGAGAACAGCACAGGAGTGGTACCTCCTGCCGTAGTAACTAGAAGAGCGATACTTCCTTGGGTCATCAATATGCGTCCAAAGAAACTTTTCAATGGCCTAGGTTCGTCTACCAATTCGTACGATCCTGTCTCCATCTTTTTTAGGGTTTTTGGATAGATCACATTTACCGTGCTACCGGGGTCGATGAGTACGCTGGACATGTCACGATCGGCTATTGTGAGTTGAATCACAAGCGGATCGTCATGAAGATGTATAACTCCGTGTGCCTCCAATTTGTCGAAGATGATCGCATCCTTAGTTTTGTTCTTTGGTTACGATCAATTGATGTTGGTTCCCGCTTGTCGCTGAGAAGCTTTATCGATGATATCGCATCCCAGAAATACAGCGATTCACCCATAATTGTGTTGATAATTCCTTTGGAGGATTTTTCGAGTTGCCCTAGGGCTATCGGGAAAGTTTCCTTTCCGGTTCGGCTCTACCGAGCGGATGATTCTTAAGAGTTGATCTTGGTATCTTTCGTTTCTTCGAGTAAGAAAGTTTTTGGTTACCCTCCTTCTAGCGCAAAATTGTGGGAACGAGATTTCGCACAATGTGTTTTTGGAAAGTGAATTGATAATTATGTCCCAAAAGTTCTGGAAATAGAAATCTCACGAAAGATATTAAAAAAAATTCCGCAAAATTAAAGATTAATGAAAAAGGAAAGATAAAGAATGTTTTTATTCCTAAATAAGAAAGTATTGGGATTTCGAGTTATTGACTTATATTCATCTTGCCATAAAGGCTTTACATCGATATATATTTTTAGTAGACAACTCTAAGCCTAAAGTAGCCAAATTCCCGATATGGGAGTCTATGTCTTCACTTTTTCCACTGACTTCGAGGAATCTTCGAGAATCTTCTGGAATCTTCCTTCCAGCTCGGCATTAATCTTTGGTTAAGTAATTTTTCCGGTTTGACTTTTTGGTTTGGCTAACGCAAAGCTTGGTTAAGACATCGGTAAATTTACGAAAACATCGATAAGTCCGCGAAACCACTTCTGAAGGTAATACAAGTGCATCCAGCTCGACAATTCTTCCTCTGAAGGAGAATGCCGAGCTGATGGTGAAGAATCGGCCAGACCATACAGCTTGGCCACTTTATAAGAGGCAGATGTCCGAGCTGTTTCCTTCCTCTCGTCCTCATTTGTCCAGCTCGGCCAAGGAGGCCATCCAGCTTGGCAATCTCCAAGACAGGATGAACATGCCGAGCTGATTGTGCTGTAGGGTGAAATGCTGAGCTGACTGATCCAATGCGGAGTTGATCATCTCTTGTCCGAGAAATCGTAACTTTTATCGGTTTATCGGAAAAACATCTCGGAAAACAGGATGATAAGATCGGCGTTCTGAGAGATGTCAACTAGCTCGGCATTTTTGGCTGAACGAAATACTGAGCTGGTCAGCTCATCTTTTCTGCCGAGCTGATCACCTCCGGTTCGAGGAATCGCAACTTTTATCGGTTTTCCGAAAAAAGCTTTCGGAGAACAGGATGATCAGCTCGGCATTCCAAAAGAGGTCAGCAAGGTCAGCATTTTTGGCTGAGCAAAATGCCGAGCTGTTCAGCTCCATCTTTTCTGCCAAGCTGATCGACTCCGGTTCGAGGAATCGTGACTTTTTCTGTTTTTCGGAAAATCCTCTCGAAAAGCAGGACAACCAGCTCGGCATTCCTAGAAAGGCCACCCAGCTTAACATTTTTGGCTGAGAAAAATACCGAGATGGTCAGGTCCATCCTTTCTGTCAAACTGATCGTCTCATGTTCAAGGAATCGCGACTTTTAACGGTTTTTTGGATAAATCTCTCGAAAAGTAGTTCTCGTATACTTTTCGTAAAATTATAGATGAAATTGTTCAAATCGAACTATTTTCCGAAGATCGATCTTTTTCCAGAAAATATTCAAATTTGGAAAAAAAAATTATGATATTTAAACATTATATTCTTTATTTCTGTAAATGTGGATTTTGACCCCAACAATATGAATTCTCGTCATAAGGGGCGTTGTTACGACTCCAGCTGTTTGGATTTTTTCCATGTCCAGCTCCTGATTGTGGTCTGGGCGATCCCCCTGGGGATGGCCTTGTTCCTAGTTGGTATTTGTGATCTCCGCATTTTGCCTCGAAAATTCACATACGGATTTCCTTTCTTACCTGTTGAGGTATTGGAGACCGATGGTGTGCTCTTGCTCAAAGACTTAGATCGGAGCTAACGTTCATTTGCTCTGGTATCCTCTTCGAGCTGGATGAAGCCTGAAACTCGATGGGGAGCATCTTGGATGGTTGGTGGTGTATTAAGCGTCATTTCCTCCAGGAAACGTCTATCGTACCACAGTCATCTCTTCAGTTGCTCGAGTGTAGCTCTGTTGCTGACTCCATCGATTCTTAAGACTACAGCCTTAAATCGTTCCATGAAGTTCTTCAAAGACTCGTTCTCACCTTGAGAGATCGTCCAGAGATCAGCGTCCGAGGTCTCTTGATTTATGAACATCGAGTACTGCTTGAGGAACCTTGGAGAGCTGTGACAAACTGTCGATGCAGTTCTTCTCGAGCTTCGAGAACCACTGGAGGGAATCGCCTTTGAGGTTTTCGACAAATAGGAGGCAGTATCATGCATCTTCTTCAGTTTTTTTTAACAATGCATGTCCCATGGCTATCCTAAATGATGTTAAATGTGCCTTGGGATCGGAATTTCCATCATAGGGTCCAATTTTCACCTTCCCTGGATCTGAAAGTTTTGTTGTGGTGATACTGTCTGTGAATGCCGTCGTTTGAGATTCTTCAAGAACGCGATCGATTTCTGGTGCGGCGCTTGTTTCCCGATTTACTTGGTATTTGACCTTCATCATCTCATCAGCTGCTTGACTGAGTGCTTTTTGCAATTCATCGATCTCGTTTCTTCTGCTACCTTCCTGGAGATTATCTCTAGTGATCTCCGAGCTTCGTCTTTTTGCTCTTCCAAGATAGCGTGCTCTTCTTATCGTAGGTCGTTCTCACGGTCTGAGAGTTTTTCTTCGCCCGCCGGCTAATCACCGTTAGGTTGATCATTGGTCGAATGGTTTCGCTCAGTGTGTGGATTGTCGGTAAGGATGCTTCAGGAAGTTGTGTCCCCAGATCGTCGGATCAAGGGTGGACTTGTACGAATGATCTTACGCGTCGACAGGTTTGTTCAGTGTTACGCCACGGATCACGCCTCAAGGATCCTTGACCTACCAGAGTTGCGAAGTCAAGACGCCTTCCTCGAAAGAGATTGGCTCTGGACTCAGCTTCCTTACGACGATTCTCAATCTGTTGTGTCAAAGATTCGTTGAGTTTCTTTGCTCTTTGTTCTTTTTCTGAAGTGCTTCAAGGGAGGATTGCAATTTCACAATTGGGGTTGCGGTATCCTCCTCTCGATTTCTTGCTCCAGATGAATTTAGATTCACCGGGACCTAGGGTTTCTCTTTCAAGAGTAAATATTTCTCGTCTACCCTCCTTTTACAACTAAATTATGGGAACAAGATTTTGCCTCAATGAATTTTCGGAAAGTTGATGATGTGAGTAATCGATAATATTGGGAGAGAAAGCGAAAGTAAGGAAAAGACCGGAAAAGAAAATTAGGGAACAAATAGAAAAGGAAATAAGAAATCGAAAAGAGAATATTATTGCTTTTCTTGCTAAGTATCAAAAGATTGCAAGATCCTGTTACAAGAGTAAAGATCAATCCATATTTATACTCGACAACTTAAGTCCTATACAGCTAAAGTCTCGATGTGGGAACTAATATTTTTTCTTTTTTTCCACCGTCTTTCCATTAACTCGTAGAATGTCTTCTAGAATCTTGGATAAGTCGGTTTGACTTGTGTCGGTCCTTCCTTTCAGCTCGGCCCAATTTCAACTTTCGTCTTCCGGTTTAGTGGTTTTCTTTGGTTTGATTTAAGTTAACGTTTTTTCATCTTCGATAGATAAAAACATTGCGATGTTTCGAGAAGTTTACAAAAACATCAATAAGTTCGCGGAAAGCTCCCAAAGACGAAGAATAAAGCAAGATCAGACAAGATGCGGGAACATGTCCACCTCGGCATTTCTTGATGATATAAAATGCCGAGCTGCTCACTCTTCTCCTTGATTTGCATCCATCTCGGCATTTAGTGTTGGGGGAGATCCCCCGATGGCGTATTGAACGCATCCAGCTCAGCATTTTGGGAAATGAAGGTCAAGGGATGACGTTTCAACACCAGCTCGGCATCCAAGAATGGAGAGAATGTTGGGCTAATCGCTTAATGCTATCCAGCTCGGTATTTTGGAAGAGAAAATGCCGAGCTGACGACCCATTGCTGTCTAGCTTGGCATTTTTGTGGTGCAAGCGGGATAGGAAATAGCAACCAGCTCGGCATTTCAGGGAGGAGGTCAAAATGCCGAGCTGGTCAGCCTTTCCTGCCGAGCTGAGTGCCTTCTGCTCGAAGACTCGCGCCTTTTATCGGTTTATCGGGAAAACGTCTCGAAAAGCAGGATGACCAGCTCGTAATTTTTGGCTTTGTCCTTTCTGCCTAATTGATCGTCTCCTGTTCGAAGAATCACGATTTTATCGGTTTATCAGAAAAACCTCTCGAAAAGCAGTTTTTGTATACTTTTCGTAGAGTTATCGATAAATATAGTTCAAGTCGAACTATTTTCCGAATATCAATCTTTTTTTTGAAAATATTCAATATGAAAACTGTTTCTGATTTTTAAACATTTTAGTCGTTAATTCCGAAAATGCGGATTTTGACCCCAACAAATACCAAGGTGCAGGATTCCTGAAGGCTGCACATCGGGCAAGTACAACGGGATGGCTCCGATGTCAAGCAAGAAGTGAAGCCGCGTATACAGCTGGACAAGAAGTAAAACCGCGTGTACAGCTGGACAAGAAGACAAAATAATCGCTACATCGGGCAAGCCACATCGGGTGAAGCTGTTGTGCGCTACAGTCCAAACTACATTACTTTTTGCCTTGGATCCTATTTTTTCCAAATGGATAAAGCTAGCCTCTAGGGTTTTGGAGACAACATAAATACCCTTTTTAGGTCATTCTATAGAGCAGCCACGAAATATATCTCTTTTGCCTCCTCTCTTTTGTATCTTCTTCTCCACTTTTGTTCTTCTTCTCAATTTTCTTAAATACTCCATTGTTAAGACTTAATTTCTTTTTAAAGATTGCAGCTTTTTAGTTTATTTCTTCTTTTTTAGTCTTTTCTTACTCTCTAATCTTTCTTTTCACTCTTTCCCTTATGTGATTAGTGATTAGTAACATGATTAATGAGTAGTTTTCTTAGATTTGAGATCTTGGTAGATTAGGGGTGATTCCAATGATTGTTTAGGATGTATTAGGCTTAGATCTTAGCATTCCTATTCTTGTGTAGTTGATGTTAATGCTAAGTACCTATTTAATGGAGAAGTTGATCTTAGGCTTTTGATTAGCACTTATGATGTTAGATTAAAAGCTTGATATAAATCGTATTTGAGATTATATTAGGAATCTTGATTCTTTTTACCTTATTGATGAGAAATTGCCATTTGACTTTTGTTAGGCATGAGAGTGTCAATGAAATGTCTGAAATGGTTGCATAGGAGATTACTCATCCTAGCCTAAGACATTAGATGTTTAAAGAGTATTTTGGTTCTATGGAGCTTGTTATAAATGCTTATTAATCATAGATACAGCAACTAATAATTGGGTTTGAAATGTAATTAGCAAAGGGACTCTTGCCAAGAGATTGGATTAGTCTTTATTAGTGCTCCTTACCTAAGGTTGAGTTCTTTGTATCATTGCTTGAACCCCTTAACATTTAGGATCGCCCCAAATTAATGCCTTGATCTTGAATAGGGATGTTAAATAGGGTTTTTACCCGTAGGGTACCCTAAAACCGTATTAATATGTTAAGTTCATATCCTACCCTTTTTTATTAAAAACACGCGGACTTTTTATGGGCGGGTATCCTTTATTTAGATTACCCTATATGGTTTACGTATAGGATTTAGGGTACCCGTAGGGTTTTTTTTATGATAAGTATTTGTTAAAACGACGTCGTATTTTGAGTTTTTTTTTTCAACTAAAAAACATAAATCCTTTTTTTCTCCGCCG
>OVBI01001703.1:0-29596 GCA_900406495.1 Sisymbrium altissimum
AATAACTTTTTATTTTTCGTTGTTCGAACTTCGCTGCTGTTTTCCGATGAACTGCTGGTTCTTTTCCCACAACTATGTCACATCTCTTTTCATTACTATCACTTCGCTAATTTTCCGACTATTCTGTGAGAAATAGCACCAATGACATCCCGACTATGTTTCCGATGACTTTCTAACCTTGATAATGATCGCATTTTTCTCGGTATTTTCCGACTATTTTTACCGACAATATTTCCTATAAAATTCTCCATCGGTAATTAGCGACAACAAACCGTCGTACCGTCTTTAGCGAGAATCAAATGCCGACAAACTCTTTCTCCTCAGAAAACAGTCGGAATAACATATTTCCGATGACTTCCGGACAACATTTGCCCTCGGCTATGACGTTTTTTCTTGTAGTGAGGGTTAAAACCTAGCTTCGTTTCTTTATTATCGTCAAGTCCTTTGTATTTAATTAGTTAAAGGTGGTTCTTTGCTGACTTAAGATGTTCCTCAATGTATTTCTCGAGCCCGAAACTCTCCATGGTCATTGTCCTCACCTTCACGTTTAGTTCTATTAACTTCTCCGCAAACAACTGAACATTCTTACTGAAAATATCGCAAATCTTAACACTTTATAATCGATACTTCTGTTTTAACAATTTAAATTTTCTAAAATAAATATAACAATTTTAAATTTTTTAAACTAATACCATATCAAACGTATATATAAAACCAAATATGATTATGAAAGTCTCGTGAAATATGTTTTGTTCTTAGAAAAGGACTTGAATCTTATTTTTCAAAGTTGTTCATTATTGGGTTTCTTCCTTTTTTTTTATCTTTAAAAAATCATTTTATGGAGATTTTTGTTTTAATTATATTTTTTTTTCTATTTAAAACTATGTTATTAATTTATGTCAGGATTCTCATGCATGTTTGAAACTAGATTGTGACTCACTGATAGCACTACACAAATTAGTAGGGTTAATACATGCTACATATTCTTATCGCAAATTATTATTTTTATCCATCAAGATTTAACAATATATCAATTTATTTGTATATAAAAGCAGTTATCATATACTTCAACAAAACAAAATCTCGTTTCTACGATATTTTTTGTATAATTTTGTGAGTTTTTAACTTTAATTAATTTGATAGTTATTTTTTGGACAAAAAACTGGATATGTATTTTAGTAGTTTTAAACTTAAAAAAAACTAAAACTATAAACATACACATTTATCTTATAAGTCAAGTTTTTAATAAAATTTTATTTAAAAACCAAAAATAGTTATACTATATAGACAACAAAATTTGAACTAAATTAGATATACAAATTACCATTAAAGTTTTAAAACGAACGTAAATCCACAGCAGAAACCAAAAAAAAACAATTTTAAAAGCTATAAACCTTCATGGCCAAAAAAATTTCAAGTGAGAGAAACAAAACTATATAAGGATGGAACCTGAAGGTGACGTTGCCTTGAGGCCAAATCTTGTGAGTCAAGTCATCGACAACTTCAGGACTATCTACACCGTAAAAGCCCATACCTTCGTATAAAGGCATATTTGGAATCGTCAAGTATCCTTGGTACATTAGTTTGTCTGACTTTGTGCTCAGTTTCGTCTCCAGTGGTAAACCAAAAACTTCCTTCGAGGCATTGAAAATAGGCATCGAACAAGGCCTCGAAACATCCGTACTCCTCTAAGGCTTTTCGGACTCGAGCTCTGACTGAATCCCACTCGGGGGTTTTCGGTTTGAGATCTCGATTAGAGAAGTCGATGACCGGGAGAGAAAGGGGGAATTGTGGTTTTGTACATGTTGTCGTCATTGTTTTTTATTTTATTTCTTAAGAAGTAATACTGTTGTTTGTGTTTGCATTCAGTGAAGATTCTGAAAACTCGATTCGCTCAAACAATATAGGTTTGTGAGCCTCAATGAAATCATTGTAGTGTTTACTCTACTTTATTAAAGTTGTAATATAAACAAATCCGACTATTTGCGTGTCAGTAAGCTAGTGGTTTTTTTCACATGTCATGAATCACGGGTCTTGCTACAATAAGTACAATTAATAGTGAGTTAGGTAAGTCGCAATGATGTGACTTAATTAGTTAACAAGTAGTGTAAAATATTGGACACATATGAGTTGTAACTCAACACTAAAAATCTATACTATATAGATTGAAAAAAATCAAATATATTTTCATATTCAGTAGCAAAACATCAATTTTCACTATTTTTTTGTTTAAAATTTAGAACATTATGGATTAGTTTTCAACTCTTCTTAATCTTATCGATTCATAATCTTATAATATAGGAATAGGCAAGTGAATGGAAACTGTTGTTAGTTGATAGCTAGAATACCATCCATATCATTTTTAGTCTTATCGAACATTTTTTTTTTTTGTGTAAAAAATATGTAGAGTTTATTAAAAAAAACTCTTTACGTCAAACCAGTTTGGTGTTTCTTCAAAATAAAAAAAGACCCGAATTATCTATATTCAAACCAAATTTTCAATACATAGACCAAAAAGTTTATTTTCTATAGTTCTTATCGAATTTATCTTATTGCAACACTTTTATCAAAATGGATGACCATGAGATTTGATGGAAGCCCAACTTTTCCATGTCTTTTTTTGTTATTTTTTTTCCACAGAGTGAATCAGCAGCTGAAACACATATCTAACTAGGAAGATAGTATGTGCGTTAAAGGTTTCATCAACTAGTAATTCCAAAATTTCATCCTAAATTGTTGTAAATCTTGTACCCAGCAGTTTTTGCACGAGCTGCGACCAGACGTCTTCTACGTAACTACAGCTAAAAAATAGATGCGACCTACTTTCCACCGGTGCATCATCACTGCGCACACGCCACATTAGCTTCCCCTGTTCCACTTTAGCATTCTATCCCTAGTAGACAATTAGTTAAGAACTGCTAACCAGGCCATGAGAATTTAGGTGTTACTTTGGTAAACCAGATTCTACGATACCAATTTGCACTAGCCGTATGGATCGAACAGCATCTCAGGTTTTTTTAGAGTTGAAACGAGCTTTGTACTTGCCATCTTTCCTCTTCCATAGGATTCTGTCATCATCTTCATAAATCCCTCTTTGTTGAAGGGCCTCTTCCTCTATATCATTGAAGATTTGTACCCGATGTTTACTAAAAAACCAATGGTGTATAATGCATAATACATTTTGACAAACACATGCAGTCTAGCTATATCTATTCAAATATCAATACCAGTTTTGCAATTCGCAAAGTCTATTTCAGAAAAAATAAAATAAAATATATATACTATTCCATCTATCCGTTTCAAATTAAGTCATTCTACCTATTTTCACACATTGAAAAAAGAATCTATATTATATATTTTTATATTAGTTGAAGAATAAATAATATAAATATCTTATTTGGAAATAATTATTAGAGAAACTTTTAAAGAAAAAGATTTGACAAATCAATATTAGATGTCATCTACTTCCGTCTCTTGATTCCACCATCAAAACATGTTCACATAGCAAGTTTGTCGAGGACTAGATCTTGTTGTAATCAATGAAAAACGTATTATGGAGTTTATGAAAGAAGTAAATTAAAGAGATCGATTACACGCTCAGGAGCCAACAAGGCAAAGTAAAGATAACAGTGAAAAAACCAAAGACCTGAGCAAGCTTCTCTCCACCTTCAAACTTGGTTCCACGGAAACTCATTGGCACAATAAGTCTCTGACTTGTTCTGTTTTAGGTCCAGTTTTAAATTTTCGCAAATAATATATCATGTTTATGATTATTAGTTTTGCTCAGCAAATGTATTATGTTTACTTATTTCAATCAATCTAAAAACTTTTACCTATGATTACTTATTTCAATCAATCTAAAAATGTTTACCAAGAAAATAGGTGAGAACAAATCAACAAGTGCACAATGATCACATTATACATAAAGTTTTGTTTTATTCACGAGCAAATTAAGACTATAATTAATAATGTACATAGATAATCATATATATATATATATATATATATATTATTTTATAAAGAGCTTTTATTCAAATGCCTGAGAAGAAAAACAATATAGCCCAGTATTGGCGCAGTTTTTAGAAAACGCAGACAACCAAGAAAATGGGACTAAAAGCCCAAAAGGCAAATGATACAAGAGAACCAAATTGACCCATTTTAGAATTACGATAAATCTTTAAAGGGCACAGTAAGTCTTGAGAGCAGATAGATCTCTCTTCTTGGTATGTATGTATGTGAATTGCAAGTAAGCCCCAAAATCAAAAGGCTTATAGAGACGTGGATGTTCACTATCAACTATCTCGTCAGGCGCATTTATGATCACTCCTTCTTTAGGACGCAAGAACAGTCCAGCCGAGTGCCGACCTATCTTCGAAGTTATCACCACACGGTGAAGCGGAGGAAACACCCGACCATTTAACAATACCTGCACATCCAAATTTTATATATGTTGATCACACGATTCAGATTATAAAAGGATAACTTGAGACTCAAGAAAACGTGATTTTACATGAAGAGAAGCTCCGGCCATAACAAGGAAAGAAGAGTCTTGAGATGGCTTAGTTTTGATCCACTCTTCACCATCTTTGGTTTGAATCTCCAAGCCATCTACTACATCATTTTGGCAAAGTATAGTGAGGAGCTGTCTGTCGATATGAGGGTTAAGGCCTATATTATCTGTGCTATCGTCAACTCCTTTGTATTTAATTAAATGCAGGTGGTTCTTCGCTGATTTAAGATGCTCCTCCACGTATTTCTCGAGCCCGAAACTCTCCATGATCATTGTCCTCACCACCACGTTTAGTTCGATTAACTTCTCCGCAAACGACTGAATATTGTTGCTGATATATATCGCAAATCTTAGTATTTTTATGATCGGTACAACTGTTTTGACGATTCGTATTATATTAGATTTACCATAATATATATTAAAACGGATAAAACCAAATATATTTATAATTTATGTAAATCTTCATGCCAACAAATATTAAGTTTCAATGATAAGAACAAAGCTATATAAGAAGGGAACCTGAAGGTGACATTGCCTTGTGGCCAAAGCTTGTGAGTCAAGTCATCGACAACCTCAGGATTATCTACACCGTTAAAGCCCATCCCTTCGTATAAAGGCAACGAAACCTGATGTTCGTATCCTTTGTAAGGTTTTTCTGACGTTGCATTCAGTTTGGTCTCCAATGGTAATTCAAAAACCTCCTCCGATGCCTTAAAAACAGCCTCCCTTAGCTCCATGGAAACTCCATTGAACAAGGCCTCGAAACATCCGAAGTCTTCTAGGGCTTTTCGGACCCGGGCTCTTACCGAGTCCCACTCAGGAGTTTCCCGCTTAAGGTTTGGAATCGAGAAGTCGATGACCGGGAGAGAAACGGAAAATTGGGGTTTTGAACTTATCGCCATTATCTTACTCTAAGAATTAAGAGTTACATTACTCCCAAAAAAAAAAAGTTAAGAGTTAAGACTTAAGTGTAGTTTGTGTTCGTGTTATGTGAAGATTTATAGAAGACGCGCTTTGCTATCGTATAGAAAGATAGAATGTAAGTGTTTCAACTTAATTGTTTGTAATTGTCACATGCCATGAACCACGGGTCCTATTAAATATACAATGAAGCGTGAATTAAGCAAATCATAAAACAAAAGATTGAAATTAGATAAATAATACAAAAATTAAAATTAGATAAATGGCAATGATGTGATTTATTTTTATCAAACTGTTTAAAATTTTAAATATATTTTTATGTTATTTTTGCATGGTTGATAAACGTATTAGTTTATTTTCTTACATACACTTTTAATATATATCTACATCTTGTGTTGTTCTTGTGTACATTTTTTGGTGTATGCATAAATGTAAACAGTTAATGCGTCAAGTAATAACGTAGAACACATGATAACAAATGTCATGTGGGGAAAAATCTATAGCATGCAATATTTATACAGTTAATTATCAAAATCAAAGTCTATAGTATGCATGCATATGCATGAACGTTTATATGACAAAAATCAAAATCTATTGGGAAAACAGATGTCTACATAGATAGATATAGCATGCATGATACAGAGAAAAATTGCACGATCCGCAAAGTCACAAAAGGTTAAACCGCTTATAATTTATGTATATAGTTAATTATATATTTTTTTCTCATATAAGTAGCATGTAGTGGAAATTAAGAAATCACACACACATATGTATAAACTAAACTGGTCCAAAGAATTATAACCTCATTGTGCTTTACTTAGTTTCTATTTATTTCTTTGTTATCTGGCTAACATTTCAACAATTTTTGTATGCTTAACTTATAAAAATCCCAATTTCTCTTTTATAATGTCTACAAATATGGTATTCATTAAAATAAGGCGACCAATTAGAAGTTGACCATATAGACGAAGTAAATAATGGTCCACCATCTCACATGGCCAACACACCACCCGGCTCTCAATGCCCTATTTGTGCAACCTGTGGCGCCTGGCGCGGGATCAGTTGGAGTAACCTTGGCAACTTTCCAGAGTTTCACAATAGTATCTTAATTCTAGTGATATTGATACCCGAACTCCTCTTTTTTTGGTTAACTTCTGAATATCTTCTAATAAATAAGCTTTGTATTGACGTCTATTGAGCTTTTGTAGTAACCACATGTAATTTGCTTGATTTGCTATAGAACACATCCGCATTGGTTACATGGGCATTATAAAAAATCACATCTTCTAAACAATGGATGGCTGGATACATAAGGGCCCATCCTTAATGGACCCTCTATATCAAAAATCAGATGTGGCTAATACAAAGCTCAATACTATTACAAAGTAAACCCAATTAAATATCACTATCCGTTACTAAACTACAAAGTCACCCTTAAAAGATCCACCTGTAATAATAAATTCACCAAAAAAATTGTAATAATCACACTAGACCTTTTTCATTTCACATTTTTAAAATTCAAAAAGATCCGCAGGTAAGGACCTATAAAAGTCTTTCACAAGAAATATCATCATCAGCGTCATCGATAGAGCCAACCACCTATTCCATTAATAAGAGAGGAAAGAGGAGGAGCGTGGATCCGACGTGGCATATAGCCGTTACACTCCACAAGCCGTTCCCATGCTTACCTGGCACGACTTTTTTTAAATTCTCTTTTTCCCACAGCTATTTTTATTTTATTATAAGAATAATTATAATAATAAAAAAGGATCTGGTCGTCGTCAAATTTACGACAGAAAATCCGACCGTTGTTTGAGTTTATCTACTTCTTGCCCGAAACAGAACTCAACTTCCCAAAAAAAAGCTTCAATTTTTCTTTTGGCTTTCTCTTAGAGGTCAGACACAAAACCAATCTAGAGAGAAGAAAGAGAAACAGTTGATCCTGTTCTCTCTCTGCGTGACGACGATGTTGGATGATTATGGTATAACGGAGGAAGACATGGTGATCGAGGAAGCTCAGGGCTACCCGATAGCTTACGCAAAGATCTGTCGCGATTCCGATGCTTCTCCTTACAGAAATGGCCCTCCTTTCACCTTCATGCCGTACATTCTCCAACAGAACGAGGTAATTTGACCCAATTCATACATATATAAGCCTCGACAAGGCTTCCAACAGATTTCAATTGCATTGAATTTGATTCTTGAAATTGGTGTTATGTTTTGCCTCTATAATGACAAAAAGTTGCTGTTTTTTGTTGTTGTTGTTGTTTTCCTGAAGAGCTCAAGATGCAGAGAAGTAGATCAGATGTTCCCAGTTATTGATCCGAAAGCAAGACCAACAACAAAACCGAAGATCTTCCTAAGTCTCCTGTGGAAACAGCTTAATCATCTAGGGTAAGGGCTTATTCTCTCTCATCACACAGTGAATCTAATTGTCTCACTAAGTAACAACACAACACTAGAGTCGATTCTCTCGGATTCTTATGATTTTTTTTTGTCATTTTTGTTTGTAGCAATGCCGGGTTTGATCCGGCTGTTATTCGGATTGATCCGTATGGGAATGTTCTTTACTTCCACGCTGATTCAGCTTCTCCTCTTGCTTGGGGTTTTGATCATTGGTTCCCTTGCTCAAGTAACAACACACATTCTCTCCCCTTTTGTTTTAGATTTTGTGTGTTATGTGTCTCTTAGTCTGATTGATTGATTAAAAGCCTTTTTCTGTATTTTGAATTTGTTGTAGGAGGAGGTTTAACAGTACCAAGCAACCTAAGGATAGTGCAATGGCAAGCACGCAAGAACAAGAAGGACAAACTTGAGTTCCTAGTTCCATGGTGGGATCTTCAAGTTGGCATTTCAGTGAATCAGTTCCTGTCGATTTTCGCTGCTTCGAGTTCTGATTTCAGGTACAGTTTTAACAATCTTTGTATGCGTACATACCTTTCTCTTTGATGAAACATCTTTATCAAAATGCAAGTTTTGGTTTTTTTTAACAGGAGGAGAGCATTTTCATTCTTGTTCAAAGAAGGCGAAAGCGAGG
This sequence comes from Sisymbrium altissimum, assembly GCA_900406495.1. Taxonomy (NCBI): domain Eukaryota; kingdom Viridiplantae; phylum Streptophyta; class Magnoliopsida; order Brassicales; family Brassicaceae; genus Sisymbrium; species Sisymbrium altissimum. The sequence continues at coordinate 8,469 of OVBI01001703.1, forward strand.
AACTTAACGGCTCACAAACCGTTGACTCTCATCATTTCCCCCAGCACTTTTTCGAATCAAAAGACAAGTTTGGGCTTGCATCAGCTGCAGTTGTTGTTTCTAGAAGAGAACCTTACGACCCTTCATTAGTCTTGAGATCACTTGATTACAATCGTCAAACACCTGGTTAGTATCTAACAGGCTTTTCGGTTCCAGATAGGTAAACTCCTAATATCTCTATTGCTGTACTGAATCACATTTGTACTGCAGCGAGGAAGACGAGACTCGGTGCAACGAAAGAGAATGAGACTCCAGATTTAATGAAAAATCCGTATCAAGCCATTGTTGCTGCTAGGGACTCACTGAGACACCGAGAGGAAGCACAGAATATGAGAGTCGAGATGAAGAAGTTAGATGATGAGATGAATGATTTGAAAAGAAAGAACAACGAAGAGCAGCTTACCATACAGGAGCTGGAGAGCGAGCTGATTAAGCGGAGAAGAAGAGCTGAAAAGTGCAGGAGATTAGCAGAAGCTCAATGCTCGTACAGGAATACACTCGAGAAGATGATACGCGATGCTATGCACCAGTAAGAGATTTTCGATTTCCACTATATACAACAATTTCATTTCGATATGTTTAGCTCAATGTTCTTTAATTTTGTTTGTTTGTAGGAGTGTTGTGTATAAGGAACAAGTGAGGTTAAACCAGGCTGCAAGTAGTGCACTTATGGCGAGATTAGAGGCGCAAAAGGCGATTTGTGATGGTTCAGAGAAAGAACTTCACAAGAAATTTAAAGAAAGAGAGGAGCTGGAGAATCAAGTGAGGCCTGAATTGGAGAAAGCAAGGAAAAGATCAAGAATTTTGCTGAGTGATGAAGATGAATTGTTGCTAGAGGATAGAGACAGGAAGTTGTCTTTGTATCTTCCTGGAACAAGTGAAGACACGACATTACACAAGGAGTTAAGAGTATACTTTGAAGAAGAGCATAAAGCAGCAGCTTCTGAGGCTGAAACTCAGAAGCATGGGGAAATAGAAGAGGTGGAAGAGGAACAGAAGATTCCAGAGGTGTCTGAGAAGTCTCTTGTTGCGTTAGAAAATGATAAACCGGTTGAAGATAAGCTAGATATAGAAGAAGGGAAGAGAGGCAGCAGAAGCTTCAGAGCATTTCCTGTTTTCAAGGAACCAGAGAGTGAGGAAGATGAGGAAACCAGGAGAGAGCGAGGGAAAGGAAATGTTGAGAAGTGGCTCCACATATTACTGGAGAACAACAGCAAAAACATTCCACAGGATCTGCAAGCTGAAAGAAGCAAGAAGATTGATGAAATGATTGAGAAACTGGACCACAAATTCCCTCTACTTGAAAAGGTTCATGAAGAAGATGTGGTTGACTTGCAGTTGCAGGCTGAGGAGACAAACAAGGAGAACACAAGCAAGGTGGAAACAAGAACTGAAAGCTCCCGTAGAAGCAGAATGAGTTTTGATTTGAAGAACACACCAGAGAAGAGTGGCAGAGATAAAGTGGTGAAGAGATCAGAGAGTGCTAGAGCTTTCAGAAGGATACCATCATCTCCTTCACTCCTCTTCGGAATGAAAAGGGGAATGGACTGCGTCAGGAAGAAGCCAGTGGTTTCAGGTCACGACGATGAGAACGAATATCTCGTTAAGAACAACTTCATCAAGTCATCTCTCCAGACAATCAAACGAGCTGTCAAATTTTAGACCTCATCTTCATAAACAAGCATTTGTTTTATAGTGTGTTATCAGTTTGGTGATTCATTGTTTGTGTATAAAAAAGGACTTCCCCATTGTTGCTCCTCCATGTGTAATAACAGCTTGTTGTATTTGTTTTTATTAATGCAAAATTAAGACATAGATTTTCTCCACCTTGAAGGTGTTGTTCTTCCTTTGACAAGCCTTGTCTTCATATTGCCAGGAGTCCTAGGCTCAAATCCTTCATTCTCACCTGATTCTTCATCACCGTTGGTCATCTTTTCAACGCTAACACTTCCTCTAATCGCAGGTACTAACCCGAGCCTCTTCCACCGGAAAAACCCTTTACTCCCACCACTCTTCTTCTCCATAAGCTTCTCCAGCTGCAAATGCATGGCACCGCACTCGCTCTGCAGCCTCACCACATCCTCTCTAAGCCTCTTTATCTCTGCTTGCTGAACATTCATCTCGCGTTTAGACAAGCACCTCGCTCCAGAGCCTGGCTCAAAGTAATGCGAGCCAGAAGGGTTCGTTGGACTCCTCGTCGTGCTGCTTATCGAGCTACCACTCCAGTCAATGTGACGGCTTAGCTTTGTCTGCTCAGTGAACAACACTCTGATGATTGCTCTCACCGGTAAACGATCATTCTGAGCCGCGTGTAGAGCTGCTTCCGGTGATAGCTTTCTGCTATCAATGAGTCTGCAAAGTTCCTTCCTTTCTTGCTTCACCACCTGAGGATGAGCCTGTAATCGAATTGGGAAATCTTGAACTGAGCCTTAAGACCGAATCTCAAATTCAAAGTTTAAAGCTTTATGATTATTTGCTACCTTTAGATATGTATCAATGGCGCGGTACAAGCCGTCCTCTGTGGTACGAGCATAGCTAGGCAGAGCTTCAATCAGGGAAATAAACTCCTGTAGAGTCAAGCAACCGTCAACGGCGGCTTCCGCGAGGTAAGAGTCAACAAGCTTAGCCACTTTAACGAGAGCCGCACCGGTTTTAACACCTTCAACATCCAATCCGGCGAATTTCTTCACGAGACGAGTCACGAGCTCAACGTCGAGCAAAGTCCCGCACGTGTGGCTGAAGGAAGGTATCATGAGCTCCTTGAGGGAGGCTTGGTCCAGCTGCCAAGACACTCTGTTTTCGAGTTCCGTTAAGTAGTTCGGATTGGCTCCAACCATTTTCGCAGTCCTGAGGAGACGGAGGAGGAAGTTGCAGGGAACAGAGTCTTTCTCCGGAGGGAGGATGCCGATAAGAGTTTCGACGAAAAACCTTTTCTTCATTACAGAAGCAGTGACGCTCTCCGTCTGTGGTGGCGGCGGGTCATTGTGTTTTTGCGAGTCCGAGATGGCGGAGACATTGCCAGAGAGATCAGGGAGCCACTTGGAAGCGTAATGAGCGATGATGGAGCCGATGAGGTCTGGTCGGATACCTTTGGATTTGATTCCCGTGATGGTTTTGACGAAGTAGTTCATGTCTTGGATACAAGCTTCGTCGAACCAAGAGTAGTACTCCATATCTTCTTGCTGATGATGAGACGGCTGATTGGCGTAGATAGTGACGGGTTCAGGGGAAGGTGTTTTCTTCATTTTAGTTCGGACCGTGAGCTCGAAGTTCAGTGTCGTAGAATGGGTTTTAAATTGAAAGAAAAGTGATGGGATGATGTGTTGTTCTTTTACATTTTCCTATTATTCATTCTTTGCTCGAAAAGCTCATCACAGAGTGTAATCATGACTTTGGCGCAATATTCCAAATGAAAGAACAAAGTTTTGGATTTTCTTATAATATATCTTATAATGTAGGTATCATTTATTTTTATTTTCATAAGAAAATTTGATACATATTCATTCACTAATCACTATTGTACAGTAACCCGCAATCAAAAAAGTATTTTCTTTTGGTCGGCAATGAAAGTATATAGTTCATAGAATTGACTATATGGTAAAAAAATTTGTTGACTTTTGTAACTTGCAACTTACAAGTTACAAGTTGTTAAGCACCTTGTATATTGGGTCTTCAATTCTTTTGTCCCCCTACGAAATGATTTAATTGCTATATTCAGTTAACATAATATAAGAAGTTATAAGTTTCTAGTAAACATAAAATGAAGGTTAACAGAAGAAGAACTCTAGAAATCACATGAATTTGCAAAAAGAAAAACAAGTATACAAGATATGGAATTATGCATAACTGATGTCAAATAGCTACGTTTCTGAGTTTCTGTAAAATGAAATGTACTTTTATTATTAGCTCTATGCCTCTACCTGCATATGGTATTCGATATTTATGCTGATTTTATTCAGAGACGACACGTAGATGATCCTAATGTTAGAGGGCTGAGAGCCTGTGGAGGAAGATAGAGATAAGAGAAGGATGAAGACAAAACCCCTATTGATTTGTCATATATGGTATATGTGTATATATATATATATATATCGATGTATTATTACAAAGGGAATATAATGAATGCATAGATGTGTCCTTATTCTCTGAGCGATGATAATGGTAATTGTATTCTAGTGATATCGATATATTGCAAGATACAATAAACGATTTTTACAGTATTCGTTTGATTTCGACAGTGGTGTAAACTAAACTTCAACATTTCAGTCAAGTTTGGTTTTTTGTCTAAAACGAGAATTTTTTTAAAGGATCTTTGACGAATTTTCAAACCATAACTGTTTTGTATATAAACCAAAACTGAAGTATATATATTCATGAATGACTGCAAGTTTGACTGTAAAAAGAAACTAACGAGATAAGCTTATATCAAGCATTGAGCTTAAAAAAGACAGGAGTTTGGAAGAGACAAATGAATCATAGTCTCTCTGTTTCGATATTTTGTATTGTACTATCCCCCTCCCCATGTGGTTTCGTAAATGAAATAATGGTCCCGTTTTAGAATATCGTGACCATGCCGCTTGTCCTATCACAACCATACGTACATGGCAAAATTAAGATTCTCTATCTCTCTCTCTATAGCTTTTCTTTTTGTTCCCATTGCAGACTCACATCACATCACATCACGAGTGTGATGACACACCAACCGACTTATCCCATTGAAGGCCCATCTAAAGGTCTGGACTTGGATGTTCTTTGGGTTATGTCTTGCCTAGTTGATTCACTCGTTTATACATAATTATTCATATATACGTTGTTCAAGTGTTGGGATTCCTGACAGAGAAATGTTGGGTTATGTGTGATCTTGGCAGCAAAAACCCCTCAAGTCATACTTGTATGAAAAATGTACCGGCTCACTAATTATAATCATTACCATAAGTTGTCATCCCAGTTAATGTCGAGAAATCGCCCAAGAATGAGAAATACTTGTTCGTGCTAGGGAATTGCGAGTGTCTTATCTCACATGCATAAAGGGACAGAAAATGGAACAATACAAGAGATGTGGATTTGGGAAGTGTTTACCTGTGCCTTGAGCTTTGGTTTTCATGTAACCTCAACAAGACTGATACTAACAAAGACACTTGGCGCCATATACTACCCAAAATTTTTGGCATATACTTGACAAAGATTCTTCCAATTTGAAATTAAATGTAAGTGTGTATACTTCCAGTGTTTTCCATCTTCTTCCATATTACTGCATAGTTTTGTAAATTTTCATAAGCATCTCCAAGGCATTTACCTTACAATGCCAAAAACGTAATACTTATGTTTGTATACCGAGAGCCGGAACCAGAATCTACTAACGATAACTCTAAAAGGTAGTCAGAACTCGACTGGTGGTTTGCCTCTTGGTGGTGCTCGGTGAAAAGGAAGTGTAAAACTCTTCCGTTAGTAATACAATCAATTGTCTTCTACTTTCTCAGAAAACATGAATGATGACAAAGAGCGCATTTTGTGGAAATACATATTGAGATGGTAACTAAAAGATTTTGCACACATGAACAAGTCTAAGAAATAAACAGTCACCTAAGCTTACAAGTGTCTTTACTACTACAGTCTATTGTATTCTTGAATACAATCTCACGATGACGAACAATGATGGATGGTAACAAAGAGAGCGTTTTGTGGAAAATACATAATGGAATTGCGATTATACTAGAAAACGTTTGCAGATGAACCAAGTCTGAAGGGTAAAACAAGCAGTAAACATAAGCTTACAAGCCCTTTTAATGTAGTGAACAAGAACAGCTTATGATGAATATGTACAAACATGGTTTGGTTTCAACCAAAGGTTTTCTCACTGCTATAGCACATGTAAACGAACCCATCTTCGTCTTTATAAGTTTCGTAAATCGAGTCCATTAGAGCAGCTGCAGAGAGAGAGAGTGAGAAAAAGAGGTTAATAAAAGAAGAAATCAAACAACCTTTGCCTAGAAAGAAAAAGTCCGAGTTGGAGAAAGAAAGTCTGACCAGTTTGAGGGAGAGTGTTGTTGACGAAGACGAATAAGGCTTTACCAGGAGACAAGTGTAATCTAGCACTCAATATGTAGATGAATTGACCAACCGACATATCTCGTGGAACCAGAAACCTAAACATTTCCAAAGACAACAACAACTCAAGATCATCATCACCTCTTCCACAAATACATTCTCAAACACAGATTCAGAACTGAAAATACTCATACATCATTATGGAATTTCAAGCTATAGCACAAATCCAACTTTAAGCCAATGAGCCAGGAAGAGACTATGAAAGAAAACACAAACATAGAATGAAATTTTGTTACTTACTTCTTTTTCTCGATTTCAGGCAGATCAGTTTTGCAATACTTCTCAGCAATTACCTGCAACAAAAGAAATTATCCATCCAACATCATAGAAAGACAACACCTTTCGAGTGGATTGATGAATGAACAAAGTAAAAAGGACTTCTTTTTATTACATCCGAATAGGCTGAATAGAAGATAAGGATAGACTTACAGGAATCCGAGTAGGGTACTTAGCGATGATCTCCCTCGATTCCGCGAGCCTTTCATCTGCAACAATCAGAGTATAATTCAGTTTTGTTTCAATTTTCAATAAAACAAGGAAGAAGAAACCATTAGCAGAAAACGAAAACAGTGATCGATCGTGTCGAAATAGCCACGAACCTAACGTCAATTCTTCCTTGAAAGATTTCATCTTTCTACCAGACACAACCGCAGATTTCTTCCTCGTGCCGCGTCTACTTCCCTTTTCTCTCCAAAGAGGACGAACGAACGAACGAACGAAATAACGAAATAAATAATAATCTTCAACTTATAGGTATATTTAACAAACGTTTCTTAACTTCGACGACCCAAGCGGGGATAGCTCAGTTGGGAGAGGGCCAGAGTCAAGTTCTGGAGGTCGCCTGTTCGATCTACGCTCACCGCATTGTTGCATTTTAATTTGATTCGGTTTGTTTCTTCACACGTACTCAATATTAAAAAATCTAAATCATCAGAATACGGGCCGGTACATGGGCTTATGAAGAAATTTAGCAGCCCAATTCGTGACAATCTCTTCTTCCAAACTCATGAACAATTTTCTGACATCTCTCTAACCGTGTTGTTTCCTTGAAACCACTTGTAATTTGTAAAACGACATTTGAGTTACACAAAGTTAAATGGAGAAGAATAACTTTTGATTCGATGGAAAACGACTCCTCTGTTTCTTATTCCTAAAACTAAAAGCTTAGCAGCAATCAGAAGAAAACACTTAGTAACCTCATATTTAATAATGGTCACTCATCAAGTAAAATAGACGCTGGAGTCTTTCTGAATGGATCGACTTGAGCCAGTTTCGCAGCAAGAGTCTTGTTCGGGAACACATTATCTGCCTTCATCCTCTCACTCATTCCATAAGCAGGAGTTTTGGCCTTGAGATAAGCCAAGAGCACCGAATCATACTGCATAAGCTGAGCTGCATATCCTGCACTTTTCATCCTCAGGAAAATCTTCTCCGCGCCATGAACATCGCCTCTTTTTGCATATTCTTCGAGAATCACCATGTAAGAACTGAACAAAGGCCTCATCTTGTTATCCTTTGTCGCTTTGATCAGTATCAGCTTAGCTTTTCCGACTTCTCCGGCTTTGATGTAGAGCTTCACAAGCGCGTGCCATGTCGATGGGCCAATCTTAATACCCGCACTCGCCACTCTTTTAACCAGATTTTTGCCTTTCGCTAGCATCTTGTTCTCCGTGTATATCTCCATGAGCGCAAAATATGGCAGCATAGGGAAAAGTTTGTATTTCTCCACAAGTCTATCGAACACCGCTTCGGCTTCTTCGATTTCCTTCAGCTTTCCCCATGCTTTGATAGATGCAATGCAGTTATCATATCTCAACGTTTGGTCAACAAATTTACTCAACCTTCTCACGTTGTCCTTGTCTCCTATGTCTGCATAAAGCGGGAGTAACGAACGGCACACCCATGGAGTTTGGTTCAAGCCTTTCCTTTCTATTTCCTTCATAACTTCTTCCGCTCGCTCCTTAAGCCCTGCTCTTATGTAGTACCTAGCCAGAGTAGCCTGTATCTCTGGATCTAGTTCAATACCTTCTTCCTTCATCGTCTCCACGAGCTTGTCCATTCCAGTTATGTCCCCGGCTAAACCTTTACTGTTGATTAGAAACTGATAGGTGCCGCGAGTCGGCTTGATGTTTTCTTTCTCCATCAGTAACAAAACATCAGCTATCTTCTTCCTGTCATGCCTACTGTATAGGAGAAGCAGCTGGTTGCAAGCAAACACACTTGTTGGGAATTTCAGTTCTCTCATTTTGTTGACGAGGTCTTCAGCTCTTTTCAAATGGTGCTTAAGCACACAATTCGCCAGCAGTGTTCTGTACACTACCTCTCCCCTGAAAGACTCTGGAATATCATTCAAAAAGCTTTCAGCTTTTTGTAAACTATGCACCTTGGCAATCAAATCCAATTGAGAGGCATAATTTGCCTCTGTGAACTCAAACTCCGTATTAGCTCGTAACCACTCCCACAGCTGCAAAATCCAAAGCAAGGACATACAAATGAAGGGGGCTGAAATTTAAAAAAAAAACGATCAAATGATGTGGCAAAATGAAAAGAGCTTACCTGCAAACACATAGCATAAGATCTGCGTTTACGCAGATTGTGAACAGCAAGAGAAACCTCAGCTTGACTCAACTCTTTTCCTTCTTTGACCCACACTTGAAGAACATGTCTCACTGACTTATAGGCAACAATAGATTCATACAACTCACACCGGGCTCTACTCTTTTTTGTTTTCCCCTCCTTTAAATGTTCCACTTCAATATCATCACCAGACGCATCGTCTACATCACTACCAATCTCAGAATCGAAAACAGAATCATCTTCAACTCCCTCTTCCTTCTCATCCACATCTCCATTTTCATTTACATCAGCTACAGAAGAAAGCTTGTTGATGCCAATGAAGCGCGAAAACACATCTCTTGCGGAATAGCGTCTGATTAAACCTCGGGATTTATCATTACTAAAAACCAATCCAGATGATTTGAAAACACTCTCTTTGTCACCACCAACTGATATCTCTAGTTTACTAACCGCACCAAACGAAGAAGTCGCAAGATTAAACCTTCCACTCCTAAAACACACACAGATCAAACCAAAGACAAAACCTTTCAATCCAATTAAACACTAAAAATCTAGAAAGTAGGAAGCTTTTACCTTCTCAGAAACTTCGTAATCGAATACATAACTTCCTTCAAGACGGAGGCTTACAATTCGACGGAATAATTTTCCCGGCGGAGAGAGAGAACACGACAAAAAGATAAAAGTAAAAAACCTTTAGGGTTTAATGCCAGCTAGGCTAGCCCTGCTAGGGTTTATCAGTGATACAGGAATAGTACTCTTTTTTGACTTCCCTCTTTTTCCTTCCCAAACGTGTGAGGTTAGTTAAAGGGTATATTGGTCAAATTCAATAAAGCTATGTTTGGTGCCAAATCTTAAATGTATACAAATGTTTGAAAATAAAAACACTATCGCTTCGCTTCCCCTAGCAAACAAATTTAATGAAATTCAAACAACGATCATGCTTTACACCAAAATATGTGTATGGGTAATATTGTAGTCTCTGTTTTTTTTTTTATCCAAACTCAAGCTTTTAGGATTATTATCCATAATAATTACAGGGGCCTAAACGATAGGGGAATAAATGATAGGCTAGTAAATGAGGGATATTAAAAGACTGTAAAGTGAAAAAAGTGAGATTAAATTAAAGTTTAACAAAATAAATAGCTTAGCAGCGCTTCATGTTTATATATGGTACGACAAAGACGTGAGTCAGAGAAAACAGAGTGGTCGAAAGATGATTAAAACTTACTAATTACGGTAATTAATTCGTAACTAAGCAATTCCAGAAATTTCCATGAAGCAGCAGCAGCATCGTTCGCTTACACACACTCACTTTTTTTTCTTTTCTCTCAGTTACATAAACAAAACCTCACAAAAACCCATTTCCATGTTTGCTCTCTCTCCTCGGGGCTATGAAACTCATCTCCGGTGACCTAAACTCGCCGGAATAACGGTTCTCAAAGCTCTTTCTAACTAGTTTTCACGTCGTTTGCATATTCTCCCTTTGATCGGCTAAAGACAAACCAGCTTACCAAGCTTTCCGGTGAACTTTCCTTGTCTCATTCTCTGGTCTTGAAATCTTTTACCTTTGGGGGTTTTAAGAAACCTTTAAGCTGTTTCTGTAGTAAAGAGTGTACCTTTCACAGATTTATCATCACTGTTTCATCTTACTTGCAAAGGTTTCTGCTTTGGTAAAAAAAAGGGGGTTTTTAGGTCGAAACCCACTCTTAATCGAGCTGGCTTTGATTACACATTTCAATTTCTGTACATTGTCATCTTGTAGAACGGTGGAATCTGTGTCGGGGTACTGTTAAAACCATCAAGGTGGCTGTTTTAGTAGGATGAAATCATTTGACTTGTGAAGTCATTTTTGTAAAAAGTTGGTCTTTTTAACAAGTTTCTCTCTTAGTTAAGGTTTCGGATGCTTCAGTGTTCCTTATACTGTGTGTCCTACTTTAAGTACTACGTTAACAAAAACTTGCCTTTAAGACGGTGAGCTTATCCATATGGTGTTACACTCTCTGGTTTTACTCTGTTGGGTCTAATTTTGTTATCGTCTTCTCTATCTCAGCAGGAAGATTGTCAATGTTGCAACCAAAGAGTGAAGGTGGTGGAGAAGAGAACCCTGACTTTAAGTGGGGTGAGAAGAAAGCGGTGGGACGGACAGATAAAGGCGTCAGCTTCTACGAGTCATTTACCTTTGAGGGCGTCGAGTACCGGCTTTTCGACTGTGCTTATTTTCAAATTCATGGTCAATGCGAGACTTCAATCGGGAAGCTTATCAGGATGTATGAGACATCGGCAGGTGAGAAGAAAGTCAAGGTCCTTTGGTTTTTCCGACCTACTGATATCCGCAGCTACTTAGGAGAGTATGTGCCACAATGGGATGAGTTGTTCCTGGCTTGTGGTGATGCCACAGGGGTTTACAATATCAACTTTGTGGTGAGTTTGCTGGCCTTTCCATCTCCTTTTGCTCTTCTTCTTACTGGAATCGAAATAGTAAAACCTTTACTGATGATATAGTTACTCGATATGTAAGCTCTTTCTTGTTTTGTTGGTGCAGGATACAATCATAGGGAAATGCAGTGTTGTATGCTTATCAGATGACCCAAGAAACCCGTCACCAGCAAGAAGGGAGTTAAGGAACGCTCAATATTTTTTCTCCCGCACCTTCGATACAAAACGGAAAATTATATTAGATGACTTTGCAGATGCAATAGCTGGAATTAAAGGTTTGGATTAGAACAAAAGTTTACAAACCTTTGTTGTTCAACAACTAATGCTCTTCAGATATGGAACTGATTAAGTTACTTTACTTTCCATTGGCTCTAATAATGCAGTGGAGCGTTTCTTCAACAAGGAAAGACCTAAGGACCCTATAAAACGCGTGAACTCAAGCGCAGCTGCCAGTTCCAAGCCTTATTCGGTGAATTCTTTTCGTTCAGAGTCGCGGGTAGGAAAAAACGGTAGCAGAGATGGAAAGCTGACGAGTAGAACAAGCCCGGTAAAGAAAGGTTGATCCATTTTTCCTATCTGTTTCTGGCTTCTTATGTCATTTATAGTTAAGCATTGGACAGACCAGATTGACAATAGCCTTTCATTGTGTCAGAATTGTTTCTGAAGGACCTAGCTGATAATGTACATGTGAAGAAGAACCCTCCTGTCAATACTGATATTACGTCAAGAGGTCTGAAAACCAAAACCAGAGCATTACGTCCACTTGCTTCAGGTTCATCAGTCGATCCCAAGCCTACTAAAAGGAGGAAGCTTATACTCAATACTCCAGATTTAGATGATTGCCCTGAACCAGAAGAGAAGAAACTCATCAAAAATCCGCCTCTTGTAGACAAAGCTCCAAGTCAAAAAATTGTACGTACCATCTCTATTTCAGTGGATTTACCTAAGAGAAACGTTAGCAATTTACAGCACGAACTTTTGTGAAATGAACTAACTCTTTTCTTCAGCGTAGCAAAAAAATTGTTCATAGTCTGAATTTAGATGGTATTCACTTATGACATTTGCAAAATATTTTTTCCTTTTATCTGCCTTACAGGGTAGAAGCAGCTGGTACAAGAAACTGGTAAGTTCTTTGACGTCTTTACCATGGCTTTTCCTCTCATGTACGCCATCTGTACTACAACAATGTTCTTTCCGTCTAAGAAAAATCTGAAACATTGTTTTTCAAGCTGTTGGCTTTCATCACACGAAATCAGGCCAAAGAAATATTTAAGTTCACAGAAGACTGTACTTTAACACTCGGTTTCTTCATTTAACACTGCTATATACATTTTCCCAGAATTTTGAGGAGGAACTAAAAGAAGCTATTGAGAAAGACAGGTTGGTTTTAATTGAAAACCTGGAACCGTCATACACATCCCCGGAGGTTGAGGTATGTGATCCTTCATTCATCGTCAACTGTTTGTGTTGAAATCCGTGATCTTAGGTTGATCTGAAACATGGGTATGTAACTGATCCCAAAGTGGCATTTAGTTCAAGCTGAATTGGCCAAAAGAGCTTTCATCTTGAAGTGGCATACTAGGAATCTTACTCAATCCCAATTAGTTTTACGATAGAGATACCTCACCATTGACAATGCATGTGTTGCCATATTTTCTAGAACGATTATTGAGAGCAATCGTTTATGCATCCTATTCATTGTTGAGAATACAATTCCATCAACATATGTCGATCAAATTATGGTTTTAGCAATCATTAAGCAAAAGACATCAAAATACAGTGACACTCATCGCCATTTGATTTTTGTTGTCTGCAGGATCTTTGTAGACAAGCTTTCAACGAACGAGTTGAAGCAAAGATGCTCCCAGCAACTCTTTCGTGTAACCCTCATATTGGTATATCTGCTTCAGACTTACCTTTTGCTATTTGTTAGCTCCAACAATGACAACAAAGTTGATTGCATCTTCTAATCAGGGAGAGCTCTCGTGATTTTTGAAACCACAAAGGCAGCTGATAATGCAATATCTCGGTTAACCAGAGGGTGCCTGATGTTAGATGGCCAGAGGTGACTATGTCGTGTTCTATCTCTCTCAGATGTGAAAAGTTAATCTATCCTTTTTTCAATTGCTTTTTCTCTTATATGATCCTTTTTACAGGCCTCTAGTGGGTAGCAGAGATTTCCCAAAGGAAGTTGGAGAATGTAGAAGGTTTACTGGACATAGTAGGCTGGTGGATAGAGCTCTGATGACGATAGAGAAGGTAAGTTGTTGCAATAGTCATGTCAAACATTTTTCTTCTATCTTTTCGAACGCTAACTTATGTCCAAAGTAGAAAACCATGGTCTCACATAGTTTTGTGCTTGTTCTTGTAACTATTATTTTTTTGTTCAAAAGAGAAAGGCCGTTTCAACAGCACACTGCACGCAGCCAAACCACATTGTAGACGAGATGGGGTGGGAATGGAAAGCTCTGCAGGCAAAGTCAGAACTGAAGTGGAAGAAGTTATTCGAGGTCTGCTCTTTCTTCTCTTTTCACACATCTTTTGTTGTCCTTCGCAATCTTTTAATTTTCTTTCCCCATCCATTTTAGGAACAAGCCAAGGAAATTAACATCATCTTCAGGGGCAAAGGATAGGAGTAAGATGCAAGTCCTTTGTCTCAGCAGCACAAAAGATCACATGTTCGGATTTTGGTTTAGTTTTTTGGAATCTAAGTTAATGCCAAACCCTTTTTGTGTCTTTAGGTGGCATTAACTTATACTCTCACGCTAGCTCTGATGCTAATTTTGGAATTAGGACCTAGGGGTACATAAAAGAAACGATTTAGCAGTTTTTTTTTAAAGTGGATGACACTATGCTGCCAAAAAGAAAACACACAAGTGTATCCATCCATCTTTGCAAATAATTAATTTATCAGTCAAATCCCCTCTTAAACTGGTATTCTTTTCTTCTGGCTGTTTTCAAATGAACAAATACTAAAAGACATTAATCAGAAACGAGAGAAACAAGTCACATGTAGGTCTTTAACAAACAAACAAATAATCCTAAGCGTTTCTCCACCAGTGAGTGTCATAAACATAATACACGACTATTTAAGAAAAAAGGTCCGAGAGACAAGGAGATGATGAGGAGGAGTTATGTAGAGAGACTAAAAAAAAAGCTATTCTTTGCCAGATTTGTTGATGAGAGACTTGTGAATGTGTGGAATGACTCCACCACCAGCAATAGTTCCTTTGATGAGAGTATCGAGCTCTTCGTCACCACGAATAGCGAGCTGCAAATGCCTTGGTGTGATACGCTTCACTTTGAGATCCTTGCTAGCGTTACCAGCGAGCTCCAACACTTCCGCGGTTAAATACTCCAAAATGGCGGCTGTGTAAACCGCAGCGGTTGCACCAACGCGTCCATGAGCGGTTGACCTTCCTTTCAACAGTCTGTGGACTCTTCCCACTGGAAACTGCAAACAAGGGAGCGAGAGAGAAAGGTTTCTGTCAAACACAAGACATCTGATTCGGAAGCTAATCACACAGTATGGCCTACAAAATTGATCAAAAGCAGTCAAAGATTTGACTCTTGAGAGTCAATGGGTTGAATCAAGAGGTTGGCGACAGCAAACATATCTGTACTTGTGACTATTTAAAGAGAACAAGTGGATATGGACTTAAGAGATTTTCAACAGTATCATTAAATATGGATAGTAGTACTTTATTATCGCCCAACCTTCTACACAATTATTCATTTATCGTCAAAATCTTTGATGAGGAACCTAAACTATTATAATCTATCTCAGAAATTCGCAGATCCATCACTAACACAGTTTCACACATCTTTAGAGAAGTAAGTACTAACGTAGTATAAGGAATGGGAATGTGTGTGTGAGAGAGAGAGAGAAGAGAACCTGTAGACCAGCACGGGAAGAGCGAGTAGTGGGTTTCTTCTTGTCCTTGTCCTTCTCGTTGCTGCTGGGTTTCCCCATTATCAGCCCTTTCGCTCCTTTTCCAGACATTTTCCCGCCAAAAAGCTATCACCAGTGTTACTCGAAGGGAGAGAGAGAGAGTGGGAAAGATAGGGAGTGAGCTCTTGGACCAGAGATAAAATAAATAAAAGACAAGTAGAGACGCCCATCTCTCAAGTCAAGAAGGATTGATTTTTGTATGGAACTTAGATTGACATTTTTACCCCTTGGCTCTGTCGCTTCATTTGTCGGGTCAGGTCACATCAAAATCCCAAAAGCCAAGTCAAATTACTAGTACAAACCATTAAATCCCCTAAGAGATCAAACCACAGCTAGAACCTTGGTTTTAGTCTGATTTTAACGTAAAGATCTTTTAAAGACTTGTATGTCAATAGTAGCGCCTGAAGGATTCCTATTTCGAGAAGATATTCTTTTTCTTGCCCTATGGTTTTGTGATTACGTTTGCCTCACGTTGTGGACATTAACAGAGAAAAAGGCTTCAGATGAACATAAAGTTATTGATGCTTACATTTCAGTGGAACCATGTTTACATATAAAAATTAAGCCATACCAGCAACAATTAGTTGTTACAACGCCCAAATCATCAATCAACCTCACAGATACTTTTGTCTCCCTACTTATTTGACTTTTCGTCGTTGATTCCTGATCTTGGACTCTTTATGTTCATCATCTTCCTCAAGCTTTCTCCTCAAATCCCTCAGATCTTCATCACCTACCTCACCATTCATCTTCTTGTTCAATGCGTATGTTTCACCCATCTTCCTCTTGCACTCCTTGCTTGCTGAATCATGCGAAACCACTGCAAACAAGACAGTCAGAATCATGCAAAAGACTTTCTTTTTCATAAATTAACAGCAAACGATCACTTTTAAATTTCAAGCGACCACAAGAGTCACTTACTACTTCATAATATTGATTGTGGTTTCACAAATTTTTGGCTACAAAAATTCATATTCATATCTTTCTAACACGTATATCAGTATTTTATATGTAAAGAGATACGGAAATACTAACTTGGCTTCGGATAGTCCTTCCCCACTATGCACTTAGCTTTAGTTTGAACGCTCAATGGCGCTGTCCATGGCTCATAAATATACTGCTTTGGCATATCTAAATCAAATAACTTATTAGCCAAGAACGAACTAATGGTAAACAGGCTTAGCACGATGATGGAACTAACTCCAAGTACCTTTCAGTACCGGGAGAAAATGCCTAATGTACTTCCCATCAGGATCATACTTCTTCCCGAAAGATATTGGAGAGTATATCCGGTTGTACTGAAAGCCACCACAAAACAGCAGGACACAAATGTAAGCAAATGGCAATAGAAGCTTCGCAAACAAAACATTTCATATGGTGAAAGCTTAGGAAGCCAAAGGAAACTACAGAAAATACGGAGAGAAAAGAAAAGAGACGGTGCCTGGTAAAAGAACGATGAACATGATAACCACATCCAGTTCCCATTATTTATTGCCCAGTCTGAATCAATCAAAAGTCTCTCGAACACATCACGCCCTTGTTCCCAATGTATGAACTACCACCCGAAATTATACATGTCAGTGTAATTTTTCTTAGGGAGATAAGACCAAGGATAGCAGAGGGAACATTACCAGATCTCCACGAGTAAGAAAACAGGCTACACAATGGCGTGCCAGATGGTGCATCCAACCCCATTTCCGAAGCTATAAATTCCAGAGAATAAATGGTTCAGCAATGAAGTTTAAATAGAAAAGCTAAAGGCATTCAGTTTGACTAATATCTAACCTGAATCATGATGGCATCAATCCACGGGTATCCTGTTTTACCGTCTCTCCAAGCAGCCAGCATATTAAGATCCTCTTTCCATGGAATCTAGTTTACATATTGGAACAAAAGGATTTTGGTCTAATAAAGCATGAACCTCTAAAGATGATTGAACATGATAAGAGAAACTATTTTACAGTTGTTACCTGTTTGCATATCTGATTTCCTTTCATTTTGTCAAAATTAGGGGTTCCGAATGCAGTGGTGTAGAAAAATTCTCGCCATAACAGCTGTTGAAGTAAAAAAAGATATCAACTTCATGCAGTCGGGCAGCATAAAAATCCTGACGTTTAAGTCATTGACTGACCTGTCCAAGGAGAGAAACTGGCGGCGATGAATGCTTTTTCACATCCTTGTAAATACGTTGAAGGCATTGATAAAAGTACCTCGAAGAAAGGCATCCAAACTTCTCCAAGGTCAGGAAATAAACAGTAACGTTAGCATAATGGAGGGAAAAGCTTAAGTGGACAGATTATGTTCTATAACTCACTTTCAAATAAGGTGACAAAACCGTAGTTGCAGGCTTCAAGAATGCAGATGGATCACCCTTTGGTTTCTCAAAGTTTGCCACCCATGCCTACACCACAAATAAAACCCATTAAGAATTCAGAGAAGATATACATCTATGAAGTCAATGTACAAACTTCAACGTCTCCAAGAGACTGGTTCCTTTCAGTCTAAGAAAGTACTTGATTGAGCAGTTTGCGCTGAAATATTTTTTTAAAAGAGAAACTTCCAAGTTCTTGACCATACCTTATCACTGATTGACTTGGTCAATCGTTTCAAAGCTTCCGATTCACCACCTCTAAAAGGAGTCCATTCAGCCTACAGACAGCACATACGCATAAGTTTCTCAGATGGAAATGTTTTAAGCTATTTTACGAAACAAGATCATCTCTTAACTTGTTCGTTGTCTCTGTAGCCAAGTTCCTCAAGAGTTGGTACTTCCGAAACGCCAAGATTTCCAACATCTCCAATTGGGGGAAGTGAAGAATAAGACATCACAAGATCAGATTTAGCACATGAAGGCTCCCCAGCAATCTTCAGAAATGACTGATAACTCAAAGGTGGCTTCCCACCATTCTTACTTGCAAGAAAACACACAAATAAATCCTGAATCCTCACAGTTCCGTAGAGGAAAATCTAAAACAACGCAACCAAAACTACGGCAGTAGCACTTACTTTCTCTATAATGTGTGAGGGGTTGAAAAGAGTATGGCTCACTGGAGAGAAAACCTCAACTCCAGTTGAAGAAGCATAATCCTATAGAGACGAAGATCACTTGAGTTAGCCAAAACTTAAACGAGACGCATCATAAGCAATATAAAAACTTTCAGGCTTAATGAAACGAGGTTTTTACCTTAACTTTAAAATCTAGAGCTTGATAATACGGATCAGTATCATATTCAAAGCAAAGTCTCTTCACCTTCCACTACCACACAAACAACAAATTCAACACACAGATAATAAGCATTTCAGATTTCTCTATTTTTTTTTTTTTTTTTTTTTTAAAAAAANTTGCCTAGTGCAAATCACTTTCTGCACTAACACTACATTACCTCTTGCAAGCAACGAACCAGGACTTCACCTGGCTCACCTTTAAGAACCAGCAACCGAGAACCGAGTTTCTTCAGGCTGGAATCGAGATCCTTAAGGCTCTCCAGCAAGAACCGGATCCGGTTTACTCCGGCGCGCGACGAACCGGGAGAGAATGCAGATGGGTCCGACTCCATGTAATGCGGGTCGATCACAAAAACCGGATACATAAATTCGGAACCCTTTGAGGCGTATTCAAGAGCCGGGTTATCGTGAACCCGAAGGCCTTTCCGGAACCAAACCAGCGAACCGGATCCAGTAGCCATGGATGTTATGGGGTTTAGACGGTAGCTTAAAGGTGAACAGACAGAGAATCGTCGCATGAATTTTATCTGAAAATTCTCCAGAAATTTCGCGCCTTTCAATAGCACGAGAAGATGGTTAGCGTGCGGTTAATAATACGCTCCCTCAACTCCGTTTGACTAATATGCGCGGTAATTAGCGTAAGATAAAGGAAGCGTATAGGTTATTCTCAACGGTTGTATTTATTCCACGTCATTACTATGAAGCAAGATCATTTCAGTGATGTGTTCAATTGGGTCACTTAAATTGCTAACTTAATGCAATGGTGATTTCCACCAACCAGTCACACACCTTTGTTGCTTATAAATATCGAGGACTATTGAAATTAATCAAATATATTTCCCATATTTTAGTTTTTCAGCATATAAACATTAACATTATGTTATTGATAAATTAGTGCATGTAGATCCTTTTTATGATATACTTGAATTTTGTAGATCCAAGCCTCTAATCATAGTTCTTATGATAAACAAATTAATGCTATGGATCTTTTCTCGGTATAACACCTCGCAAACAAAACGTTACATAAAGACTTTAAAGTTCCACTAGCAATCGAACGGTCAGCGTTATATATATATTTAGTGAAAATAAAGCTAAAAACTAGTATTTGATAATCCAACGGTTCAAAAGAAACAACATCGCGCACGATCCAGACCGTACAAACACAAACGACGACCCGCAATCAAACGGTTCTTGAGTATCATCGATCGAAAGAGGTTGTTGTTCTTCATCCCATAATGGACAAAAATACAAAGTAAAAAAAGACACATTTTAGTTGTCGGAATTATTATTATTTCTACAACAGAGAACCGTAACACGATCTAGTTACTCTTTGACCCGAATGGACACGTCGGATGCGAGTCGTGACGCGATGGCAGAATGATACATGACTTCGTGGAATGTGGAAACTTCGGCGATTTTCATCCGAAGTTGCTTAGCCTTCTCCTCCGTGAGACACCTTCGCGTGGACCTCTGGTCAGCTTTATCCAGATCTGATTCCCGATTCGCGGAGGAGCTGCTGTTATTCACGTAGTCTGGATCCGATGACCAGCCGAAAAGAGGAGCCCACCATGAAACCGAGGAAACGGGTTTCTTCCCGATCGGATCGGGTTTCCCGATGGATCCAGGTCCGGAAGATGCTCGGATCGAAGGCATAGCGGAGCAGGAGACGATTGTAGCCATTGTAGGTGAAATGTGGTTGATCCAGAGAGAAAACGTAAAAAGTGTGTTGTTTGGGGAAGAAGAGAAAGAACGTGGATTTGGTAATTTAAATTTAGGGTTCAGATTAGGAAAAATAGATTAGATATTATTATCACCTGCAATTCGGAGTGGTTTTTATAGCGTGGGTGCGCAAGCGGATGTTGGATCAAGACTAATTTATCTATAGAAGGGTATTATCGGAAAGAGAATATAACGTCAAAAGCGTTGTGCTGCACGATGATTAAGGTGGAGATGAGGGCATTGGATCAGAATTTTTCTTCTAGTAGATGTGGATAAGATTGAAGGCGTGGAGCTGAGCAGCTTTGCCAATTGTGCAATGTCTCCATTTGCACTTTTCGCGCTTCTTTTTTATTTTTTTATTCTTGTTATGATATTTTATTTTTGGATTTTTTCATAAGTGTTGACTTGACAATGTCCAAGTAGACGTCTGTATGTTTGTTCATTAGATGGAGATAGTATTCAATTCTTTTTCAAAGAAAATGAGAGAGAGTTTTTTTTTTTTTTTGAAAGTAATGAGAGAGAGTTTTGAATCATAATTTTTGACCCAAAAATATGTAGTAAGCATATCACGTATGTAAGTTTCGTCTACATATTCGTAAAATAATTATTGGTGATATTAAATATTTCTCTTCATCAACAAATTTCGAACTCGTAAATAAAAAAATACCAACTTTTTATGATAGTTTCTTTTTTTTTTTTTTTGACAACAGAAACCCATTTTATTAAGTTATAAAACGACTTTCCTCTAGGGAAAGCCAAACGGGAACCGACGAACTTACATGGGTAAAACAAAAACCATGAGTGCGAGCACTCTTAGCAAGAAAATCCGCACGAGAATTATCAATTCGTGGGATGTACAATAAGTTAAAGAAAGAAAATGATGATTTAAGAGATCTAAAATCTTCTAACTCTGCAGAAAAAGCTGGCCAATCCATCGGATTCTCAACCATTATTGTAATATCCTTAAAATCCAAAGCAAAAATCACATTGGTGATCGAGGATGAGATCATACACTTCATCGCCCACAACAAAGCTTCCAGTTCAGCATGGAGAGGGGACAAGCAGCGTCTAG
>OVBI01001704.1:0-29574 GCA_900406495.1 Sisymbrium altissimum
ATATATATATATATATATATATATATATATATATATATATATATGTGAAGAAAAACATATTTGCTTACTTTCCCCTCTGCTCATTGATGATCTGTGAAGCTGATTTGGCAACAAACTCCTGCTTCGATTTCAACATGATGCCTGTAGAAGCTCTACACTCCGACTTAATCTCGGAGTCAAGTGCAGAAGCAACAGCCTCGCATTTTGTTACAAGCAAGTACCTGAAGGAAAGAGATCGAGAAGGAACAAGATTAATACTGTCCACTTTAACAGTTTACTGGTTTCTTTGATCTTCAAAGAAGAAGCAGATTAGATTACTTACTTTTCTTGTGATTTGCCTGGAATATCGTTGGCCGTATAATTAAGGAGACGAATGAGACCCAGATTCTGAATCTTCCCAGAGATGATATCAGATGTCAAAGTCGCTGGTAACATAGCTTTAATCTTCATATTTCCGTCGTTAGCATTAAACCTGAGCAACAAAATCACATGTCAAGACATTTTCATCCAACCAATAAAATTCTACACACAGCCCTGAACCATCTGAACAAAACCCAGTCATATATTCAGATGGATCGAAAGCTGAGACTTGTAAAGACTCTCAACAAAACCCATATCTCAAATAGGGAATCAATCGCGATAAACCCTAATCTATAACTCGATGGATACAAATTCAACTCGGCTGATGATAAAGTAAAACCCTAGACGGATCCATCAGCAAAAATAAGGTAAGAAAAAATCTTACGTATATCGATTTCCAACAGGTTTAAGATCCACCACTTGAACGACGATCTCAGGTCGAACCGAGGACGAATCAAGGGATTGACTCGATATTACTGTCGCGATACCATCTTTGGTCACTGACTTCTCCATCTCTCTCTCTCTTTCTCCAAGTCGACCAAATGTGTATGTATGTGAGAAAAATACAAGGAAGCAAAATGGTTTTGTAAGCTTAATGCTTTTGCGCGGGAGCTATTGGGTTTTTGGTTTATTATTCCCGCCCATTTTTATCCTCTTGTTTTCAAAACTTCACCGCTTCTTCGTTATTTTTGGCGCCTTTTTCCGAACACTCTCAGCGGACTAGAAGGTTTCAAAACACCTGAAATGTTTTCTTTTCGTCAAAAGTTTCCGAACACTCTCAGCGGACTAGAAGGTTTCAAAACACCTGAAATGTTTTCTTTTCGTCAAAAGTGCTTTGCTTACCTTCCTAACATTGTTCTTAAGATGATCTATAGCTTTTAAACTGCTCTTAAGACATACTTTGAGTTTGTTTGGATCTGACAGGACAAGTTTCACCAAATCTTAAATATCTACACGCTAACTAAAGACGATTATTATTTTCATCACAAACAATGAGAATCTGAGCAGCTTATGCTTTTATGGATTCTGTTCTATTTCTTCCATGAAAAGTAGCATCTTCTGGGCATTAAACACAGCAGAAGATCCTTGTTTTGTTTTCTCAACAATCTGCTTTATCAGTTGCTTCTCCATCTCACTCTCAACCTCTCTATCTTCTTCTTCGTCGCTCAGACCAAGTAGTTCTTGCAGCCTGGAGAAATTCACATCCTCTGAAGTTCTTGAAGAATCCTTTCTGTCATCGTTAAAGTTCCAAGGTGAGCTTTTGCTTGTCAAAGACAATTCCTCTTGCTGCTCATTCTCCTGCAACTCATATGGTAAATCGCTTTCTTCAGAATAATCGTTTATATCCATCAGTTCCTCGTAAGAGTCATTGAATGCATCAAGTGCCGGCCCTACTAAATTCATAACCAGAGGTTGGATCTCTGCAGGATTATGCCTCTTCTCGTTATGTGCTACTGCTACAGAAACTGGAAGAATCGAGTCTCTCTTGTGTTTCACCACTTCATGGCTTTCCCATAACCTTGACAATGGTTTCTTCTTTTCCTCTGCTTCCATGACCAGATGCGCCACTTTCCTCTGGCTCTCTTGTACGGCGATCTCAAGTTCTTTTATCCGTTCTTCATAACGTGAATTGATAACTTTGTGTAGACGCAAGCTTAACTCACGAGGTGAGACTGTATAGTTTCCTGATGCAGGTGTGGCATTCCCGCTAGGTTCCTGGTTGGACTCGGTTTCATCAAAACGCTGCCTTTCAACCTGATCATCTCTCAGCTCGCCCTGAGCAAATTCAACTTCAAAATCCGGTTCTAGCTGCAGAATTGAGAAACAATGTATGATGAAATATCTGCTTAGCTTAATTTGCATCGATGGATAACTTCCAGAATGAACAGGCATGATCGACCAAAATGAGATGATTCAATGGAAGCAAAGGAAAGTGCATAAGTAAAAGTATAAACCTCACCTCTGAGACATCTGAAAGTCTTGTCTCAATGTCGGAGGAGTTCATGTTGATCTCCAGCCTTTCAAGTTCAGCTTCAAGCTCTGCTTCAATTTTACATATAGATTCTGATTTGTTTGCTGTCTTTGTATCGCACTGTTTTTCACAATTGTGAATGTCATCTTTCACTGTCAATGAATCTTCCGCCTTGAGCTCACCTTCTAAATCCTTGACCAAATTCTCTGTCTGCTTTATCTCTACGTTGACCTTGTTTACTTTGGTTTGGGTTGCTACAAACGATGACATTATCCCAATCGAAATCCCAATGCATAGCAGCAACGCTGCATCATTTGATCCTGAAAAATAGAAACATAAATCCGGCTTAACATGTAAAGTCTTCTCCTTAGCCATCAGTATAATAAACAAATCTTACATTTTTTATTATAAAGAAAAGATAGCGAGAGGCTTACCAATCCCATTATCAGATCTTTCACTCGCATTACCAACTATCCTCTTAACATAAAGACCTGAAGATTCCAACTTCCTAAGCTGAGGAATCCCACAATTCTGAGCTCGCTGGCGGATAGAATCTGCAGAGTTCTTGCTAATGACTTTTGTACCATCAGTAACAACCAAGGGCCTCGAAACCGAACCACACGGTGATGGAAACGGGCTACGGATATGTTCCTCCACGGACATATTCTCTCTATGTAACCGAGTCATTACGCTGGTCTCCACAGAAAAGGGGTTGATAAGTTTCCTGCATAGCTGACTTCTCCTAAGAAACGCTCTGTTCCCAAAAGAATCGGAAAAAAACTCCTCACTACCCGAAGCGGCTTCCACTCCGTATACATTGCCACATTCGATTACATCTAGATTTTCCCCATTTATGCAATCCTCAAAGTTTGCTTGGCTTGGTTTCTTGTCTCCTACCAATCCGCTAACCAAACATCTGGGAGATTCTGGCTTCGCATAAGTCAAATCCTCAGAAGAAGACTCAGGAAAGTTTTCTTTATCTTTGGATACATTTCGCAAATGCTTGGTTATATATCCTGTAGCAGCAGTAGCAGCGATTAACCATAGATCCATTTCTTCTCTCTTTGTCCTCAACAATCAGGAGAGTACTTGGATACTCTCCAATCCAGCTACATAAACATTAGACCTCCTCGAAAACAAACTCACTCCAAGCTTTACAATCAAAGACTCAGGCTTTGAATGTTGAAGTACCAAGAGACGCTATAGTAAGCTTAAATATCAGAGAAGAATCCCAGAATTAACCGAGGCGAAAATCCCAAACTCAAGAGCCATGTTTGTTCTTCTAAAACAAACATCTTGTCGGAAAGACACAAACCCGACTAACTGCAAACAGCTCTCGTTTAAGACACGACACCTTCTAAGGGGGATGACCAACAGAAAACCCTAATTTTCCATTACTTCACGCGGTGAATCGAAGTAGTGAGCGATACCATTGGAGAAACCCAGAAAAGGCTTCGACTTTCAATCAGAGACAAGTTGATGAGCAGTAATCAAAGAAGCAGGAGAAAGAAAAGAAGAAGACTTTCGGAGCTTTGAGAGTATAGAAATCGATAAATTGGAAGATGGTAGGAAGGAAATGATCTTCTTCGTTTAGAAAAACGGCGAATAGGCCGGCAAGTTAGTGAAGAAGCCGTACGAGCTGCCAAGGGTTACGAGGAATTTCCGATTTCCAAATAAATAAATAACAAAAATAAAATAATGGAAATAGTTTACATATCTGATATAAAAATAAATGTAAGAGACGTATTTATATGTGTAAATTAAGGTGAATTTAGATGTTAATCGTCATTTTCTGTTATATGTAAGCCGAAACATCTTATGCTTTTTTTGTTTTCCTAAAGAAAATCCATTAAATTTGTGGTTCTTGTTTTTTGCATTCTGATTAAACTTTTTTATATGCCTAAAACAAATATAGACACCACATGTGGATGAGTTCAATAACTAAATGACAGAGGATATCCATAATACTAATATTCATTTTACATTTTGAGTGGTAACATAATTGGATTTAGAAATCTGATAAGGTTTATATATCTGTAACAAAACTGGATCAGAAATTACAGTTGACCAAAAAAGAAATCTACAAAGTTAGACCAAAGGTGTATAATCAATTGCATAAAAAATGGGTATTAACTAACTTTATGTTAATAATATTATTAAAAGAAGCAATTAATGAGAAAGTTAATGAATAAGGTGCATTACAAGTTAAAGTATATTATTACAAATAGGAGTATCATTTTTAGACAGTTTGAAGTTAATAAAGCGCCACCAAATTTACTCATATTTATGACTTTTTTTGGGGGGGGGGGTTCAAACTTAATTACTTCCTTATAAGGAAAGCCATGGTGGTTGTAAGAAAGCTCTTATATACTAAACGACATTACCAGGAATTTTTCGAGTTATAGTAATACTATAAACTATAGCAAAAATTCAACAATTTATATAGTTTATAGTAATATAATTAATCTAAGTGTAAAGTTTTGTCATTGTAATTGGTTAATAGTAATATAATTTCTAAGTTTTACTGTTTTGAATTAAAAGATGATAAAGTTTAAATACAAGCTATTATATTATAAATTTACGATAAAAATCATGATAATTAAAAATTTTGTTTATATGAAAATGCACAGATAAATTTTGATTAGCATTCAATAGCAAATCAGCATGTTTTACAAATTTTACGGGGAGCCCACAAAAGAAATGTTGAACCAAATACAATTTTGAGTATTAAACTTTTAAACTAAACATGATGAAAATATAACAAAAACAAACTCAAAAGAGTGCCTAAATCCTAAGCAGGACGCAGAGTAACGAAGAAAAAATGTCAACGACTGAAAGTCGCATGACAACGAAGTCCAACTTCACCTAGCCGATAAGTAACTTGACTCCCAAGGAAAATAAAACTCTAAGAAGCCTGCAGGTGCACTCGCGTAGCAAAGAAGCTTAGGAGAAGTTTAACGGTGTCTCAATCAATCCGATGAAACACACAATGATATGGGCTTTCTGGTCCTTGATCGCGAGTTTCCTCAGTATCTACTACAAAAGATTAAAAAAAAAAAAAAATCACAATCTGAAACACAAGCACAAAATCAAAATCATTTCATTATTTGTTTTTTTTTGACAGAAATTGAACCAAATACACTTATTGCTTTTCCACCTTGAACTCGAAGCGTCCTGCGTTTTCTCTTCGGAGAAGGAAAAGCCAGAAACTGTGGTTTGTGTTTATTGCTTGGAGATGTATATGAACTTCTTTTATCTGAGTATTTGCTAGAGACATTTGGGATTGAAGCACCATAATCGGTTGTTAAAGCCTTCATATCCTCGTCAACAAGATTCGATATCTGTAAAACGCGATTTGACGATCTGCACACTTGACATAGCCACATGTCTGGGGGTGACGGTAAATAGATCTTTGCGCAATAACTGAAAGATACATATATAGGAGAAAGTTTACAATCAGAATAATATGTATAAACGAGTACTATGCAAAAATAAAAATGATCTTACGTATGCTCTCTGACTTCTCTGCAATTGAAACAGGTCATTATAAAATCCCCGACACCGATATCGCCACATATGTGACAAGGCTCCTATGTAACACAATTTAATAAAATCGACAGGTCACAAACCAATCAATTGAAAAGATGAATCAAGGTCTTGATCAATACCAAAAAACATGACGATAAATGAATTATCTTATCAAACAGTTCAAAATGCTAATCAATGGATTCGCAAAGACGAACATAGGATACAAACAAGATAATCTGTATGAAACTAAAATCGGGATCTCTACTCGTCATCGTAGTGGATGGGTGAACAACTCGAAATTACAAACATCTTTGTCTCATACGCACACGGCAAACCAAAGAAAGCCAAGAAGCAGGAAAACCCAGTAATCAAATAATCAAACAAGATTATTCAAAAAAATGACACGATTAGCTTTTTTTATTTTTTTATATTAAAAGAAAATATATTTGCAAGTTGAAGATTTGTTTTCCCCCTTTTTACCGCAGAGCTTTTGTCTCTGTTCTCAAATCTTGGAAATAAATTTTTTTTATCAAGAGAAGCGATAATCTTACTGATGGATTATTGCGCCTATTCTTCATCGATTCTTTACAAGAAAAGGATATTCAAATGGTTTCGATGGGTACGCTAAGAAATTTAGATTTTAGAAAAGCGGAAAAAAAAAAAAGAGAAGGAGGAGATGATCGTCTTCTTGAAGTAGAAGGAAAGCAGTTTTCATCCCACAGTATTTATAAAGATTCTTAGATTTCTACCGGGGGGAAACTCTAGATGAACTAGAGTGTTCTGTTTGCCAAAAAGTCCACATACCAAACCGAATTAAACCGAGATTTTATATGAAAGTGACTGTTTAGCCGCAAAAATTTCACATCCTATAAAACGAAGTGAATCTTAACTGAGTTTGTTAGTGGTTTATTTAATTTCTCAACCCGAATTCAGACCAAATCCAAAAAAGTAAAAAGGTTTCCAACTTAATTTAGTTTGTTGCTTAAGATTTAATGATAATAAACCGAAACCAAATTCGTACCAAAGAGATTCGGTTTGACATTGTTGCTTTTTCCCCCTAAAAAAAAAATAATAATCAAAAAGCATAAACCCAAAATGAAACTACTAGAGCATAACATATTTTTGACTTCAAACAGTAAACAAGAGAAAGACCCATCCATCATCTTCAGAGCATCGTCAAGACAGAACACAAGCAGAGGAAGAAGGTGTTGGAGTAACGGAGCGCGAAACCACTGCTTTCGGTTGAGTAGTCTGGGTTAAACCCGGTTCCGGTTGCATCCGTGACATTGCCTCCTAACAATCCAGTGGTTGGTGTGCCAGTGTATGGACTGTTTCCACCGGGAAATGTGGTGATGGTGCTGCTTCCTTTTGGACTACTTTTGCCTGGCGTCACTGTGGTGCTGCTACTACCTCCAGTGCCACTGTAAAACAAACAAGTGAAACAACAAAACTCATAATCAAGTTAATCTAAAATATTCTTAAGTGTTAAATCGTAGTTGTTTTCTTTTGCATTTATATTTAATTTAATATGGATTCTTATGTTACTATATAAAAAGAACTTATAACATTACTATTATGTACTTGTTTTGTTTCAGGTCAAGCAGGGTAAACGGATAAACTACCGTTTGAAAGTATTGAGACCTTGTTTTTGTGTTTTCTTCGTGGTTTTGAAAAGGAAATAAAAGAAAGAAGGTGCAAATATAGGCAGAGTCTTTGTTCAAAAAATAAAAATAAAGGCAGAGTCTTTAAAGTAAGTCGAACATATTTAAGCAACGTAATAAAATACCTGCAAAGGGACAGACACAAGTCAAAACATCAATTACCGGTTCAAACTTTATAATCCCCATAGATAGCAATTGAATTGATTGTAATTATGATCTAACTAAAGCTTTTTTTTTTTGGTGAACTCTGATTAAAGCTTTGTTTTTTTTGGTGAATATAAAGCTTACAAATAATTAAAGTGAAACTTTTGAATTAGATACACCTATTTTTGACAAAAATAAGACCAATTTTTTTTTAGCCTACCTTTTCTCTGTCCCCCAACTAAATTACTACTATAAGCTAATCCAGCATTTAAGTGTACTACTAAATATAGGAGATATATTTTGTTTTTCTCTCTTTCAGTTTCTAAATAAACCCAGAAAGAGAATAAATATGTAGAAAGCAAATAACCATACCTAACACTAGAAGGGAATGCACATCCTGAATAGCCTGTGACCAGAAAGTTCACACATCAGAGATATAAATGTCAAGAAAAGGACCTTGAACTTTCCGTGACTCAAGCAACTATCTAGGGAGTATATCAGATTTCCGAGGAACTTACTGGGATCAGTGGTGGTAGGAGTGGCCGTACCAGTGAAATTACAAGACTCAGAAGCTTGACCTTTCTTTTGAAAGAAGCTGTTTACAGCATAGTTACAATGAGCCCTAACATTGTCAGGGTTGAAGCAAGACCCTTTCGGGTGAGTTGGGTTACAGTCAGCTCCATTTCCACAAGCATAGTCTAATGTCTTTTGTAGTACTGAGTCACTCAGTCCTGTTTTGCACACACACCATGTGGCACCTACAAAAGGGAACAAAGTGTATGTGAAGCCAAGAAGATTCGAGAAAAAAAAATTGTTTTGGAGGGGTTTCGAACTTTGAAAGGCAATATTTTGCAAATCATCAACAAGACTTGCAAAAGAGAGTCAAGTAAGACATTTTCTTTGTTAGGCAAGGAATCTAGTATATGTGATATGTGTTCAAGGACATTATTAGGGGCTTTGAAGATAAGTTTTACCAGAGGTTTTAAACCAGAGAATGAGAGCAGAAAGTGAAAGCTAACGGATTTCAACTAAGAACCTTAAGGGTTTGATTAAATTTGAGTTCCAGTGAGAGAAAAGAGAGAAAAAAAGAAAGAGAGAGATAGAGAGATAAGAGATAAGAGATGCAGTGAAGAGCGAAAGTTCTTACTACAATGGCCAGCCATGAGGACACTGAGAAGATAGAGAAACAGAGCAGCCATGGATGGTGTGGAGAAACACAAATGAACACTGTTGATTAGTGGAAAGAGTGAGGGACAGATTATAGATAGATAGAGAATAAGAGAGAGAATTCTCTTCTGAAATTGTTATAGAGGAAGACGAAGAAGGAGAGAGAGAAAGTGTACAAGCAGACACAAGTGTACTGTACTGAGATTGAGAGTGACAACTTGTTCCGTGACTCTTGTTTCTTCTCTAGCGCTTCTTGAGTCAGCTTTTTCATTATTGTAGCTCTCCGTGTGAACTTGAAAATACCTTTTTAGAAATTTAAAACTAAAACAAAAAATTGTAATGCTTTGTTACACGCATAAAAAAATGTAATAGAGAATTTTCGAGTAAATTATAAGACAAAAGTAATAATAATGAGAATTGAAGAGGCGTGGTGTTGATAAACTACAATGTATGAGATAGTCTGGTCCGACCAGTTATAGTGTTATATACAGTACATATATTTAGAGACTTTTAACTTAAAATGGAAAAGGGCAAACAACATTTACTATCTCTAATCTTCTAATTTCTATAAACATTTACTATTTATAACTTATTGGAAAACGCCAAGTGAATGTGTAATGCAACATGTGCTGCAGAATTGCAGGTGGTGGTGGTGTTCCACCGTAATATGAAATATGGAAAAATCTGATTTTATTGGCAAAAAAGATCTAGTTTTAAATGCATGTGGTACTGTAAGGAAATTGTTTTAATACAACACAGGCGGTACGGGAAAAAAAAAGTATAAACATATATAAATTTTGAAATAGTAAAATACAGAGGATACAAATAAAAAAATTTAAATTTTTAAAGCATCATCTTTTATGAATGTAATAACGTCGTGGTAAAACGAGTCCGCTCCGGGTCGGATTTGCTTTCGACAGCCATCGTCTTGTTCATCGGAATCGGATTGTCCACGAAGACAACATAACCGTATAGGTTAAAGAACAAATCACACCATCTTAAATTACTTATTTTGGGAGTTATATATTCATAATTTAGCGTACTCCGGACCAACTTATACCCTTCGATAAACTTTATTGATAGGGGGACTTCGAGAAACAAGTTTTTTTTTTAACTTCCACCGTGCACGATCTAGCTTGTGAGACAAGTAAACTTAGGTTTCAACCGACTTGAGTCCGTAAACACTCAGATCCAACCTTGGCTTAGGATGCACAACCAAAGGAACCGCTCTTTGCAGAGTAATCCCATAAGTCTCCTCCATACTCAGCTTCTCCGGCGTAATTCCTCCGGCCAACTCCCAATCAAATCCGTGAACCAGCGTCGCCGTCAGTAACTGAATCGTCCGTAACCCTAAACTCAGCCCGGCGCAGATTCTTCTCCCGGCTCCGAACGGTATAAGCTCGAAATCGCTTCCTTTCACATCGACGCCGGCTTTTTCCCCACCGGGTAAAAATCTCTCGGGTCGAAATGATAGCGGGTCGGACCACTGCTCCGGGTCACGGGCTATGGCCCATATGTTTGTTAAAAGAGTGGATCCTTTCGGGATATGATAGCCGTTGATCTCACAGCTCTCTGATGCGATGTGTGGTAACGAGAGTGGTGTTGGTGGATGAAGCCTGAAATTCTCTTTGACAACCGCCTGTTTAAACCAGAACCGGTTAAACAAAATTAACATTGTAGTAGAACAATCCCGAGTTCCCGGTTTGGGTAAACCGTACCTGAAGATAAGGAAGCTGAGACAGGTCTGACTCGCTAATAGGCCTTCCACGTCCCACGATGGAATCAAGTTCTTCTTGGGCTTTGGCCATTATATCCGGGTGACGGATCAGTTCAGCTATGGCCCAATCCACCGTACTTGCTGACGTGTCAGTTCCAGCCGTGAACATGTTCTGATTGAAAGAGACAGTGAAAAAAAATCAATAATTTTCCTGATGCATGGTGTTAAGAAATTAATTACTGTACGAACCAATAGCAATGCTTTGATCTCAGTATCCGTTAGGGTTCCTCCGTCACCGTCAAAATCAGTTCCCTTAAGCGAGATTAAAGTGCTAAGCATATCTGTGTGCTTTTGCTCTTGACCGTTCTTCATCATCTCGTGCTCTTCCAAAATCGACGATAGAAAAGCGTCGAATCTCTTGTGGAGGCGTTTCATTTTACCAGCGACGCCTTGTAAATCTAACCAATCAAGTGCGGGCACAAAATCTCCGATGTTGAATACTCCGGCGAGAGCCATCATTTCCGTAACCATTGATCGGAACTCCTCCGCTTTGTGATCGGCACCAGCGCCGAACAACCGCCGCCCAATCATCTCTCGTCCAAGCGCGTTGATTACACACATATTCACCAACTGGCCTAAGTTCACGGGTTTCGTGCTTGCACGTGCTAACTCGCGCATGAGTGTTCCAACCTCTTCCTGTAAAATTCAGGTTTACACTATATTCAGTTAGATTTCTACTTCTTCTGTTTTAGAAAAAAAAAACCTTTTCATTTTTACTTTCAACACAGAACTGAAAACAATCTGAAAATTGTATCAAGTTAGAAAATATATTATACAATCTGAACCTTCAACAACTATAATCTAATAGACTTCAATCTAAAATATGATTAGAAATATCTTTACTGTTTTTTTTTACCAACTAAAATATTATTCCAATAACACGTGTTTTAACTAGAAAAGACATTAAGAAATAACACAAGATTTTGACAAGAATTTTTAAATCAATGAACCAATAACATGTTATTTTTTCTTGATTTTAAATCAATGGATCCCATTATCTAATAATGATACTTATATCTAAAAATAATGATACTTTTTCTCAACATCTGAAACCGGTACTTTAAGCCCCAAATCATAAATTAACCCTAATGTTTTTAATCATAAAATTCTCTATGTGATCTTAAATGTCTGAGTCTCATTCTATATTGATAGAAAAGTCTCACTATGCAATTATCCGATTGGTATTACCTGTAAATAAATTCTAAACATCATTTAGGATCATTCCTGGGCATATTTAAAAGAAATGGAGGGGAAAAATATGGTATTATATAATAAGCATGTACACGATAATCAGTGCTCTGAAGTTGGAAAGCTCGCGATACATCTTAGTTAGAAAAATAATGTGGTCCATTATTCCATTCTCCATACATTATTATTAGCCTTATTTTCCTTGCGTTTCTAAACTTTCCAGTTTCCATATATGGCATTACCAATAAGTTTACATCGTACTGTATGTATACGAGACAACGACAGTATTGCGTGCACTTATTTCCCGTAAATATGCATACTTACTCGTCGGGTTTAATTCAAATAATTATATATATATATTTATATATTTAATATATATATATTTAATATGCATATATACAGAGAGATGTTATTAGAAAATCATTAAATTTACTTTCGTAAAACCAAAGTTACTCTTTCTTTTTTTTTTTTTTTTAAAATTTATATNATATCAGAGTTATTACCGTAGTTATCTATTATTATATAAAATCAACTCATTTCGAAATATGCATAGAAATTAACGACATGGTTAAAAATATATAGGTGAACTATAGCGTTAGAAAATGAGAATAATGTTTATAACTAATTTTACCTGTCGAACATGTTTGAAATCTTCAAGAGCTTTAGCTGAAAATAAATGAACAGAACTAATCTTCCTCAACATTCTCCATCGTTGTCCGTAAGGCGCAAAGACAAGATCTTGATAGTTATATGCCATGTGTTTGGCTCCGGAGTTAGGTGGTCGGCTAGCAAAATTGGCATCGTGTGTTTTTAAGAACTGTTCGGCCACGGATTTAGAGGCGGCAACCACGACATCGGCGAACCCTAATCGCAGGTGGAGGATTGGGCCGTATGTAGTTACCATGGCGGCTAGTGTTTGATGGGGTTTAGGTCCCATGTGAGGGAGGTTCCCGATGATGGGCCATGGGTTTGGACCTGGTGGGAGACGGTTGTTACGGTTACGGTTGCGGCGGAGAGAGAAGACGAGGACGATGAGGAAGAGGAAAGTGGGGAGAAGGATTGTGAGGAAGAGAGTAGTCATACTATTGGATTTGAATGGTAAGTGAGAAATGAGGAATAGGAAGCATAAGCTATATATATATAAATAAAAGTATTTTTCCTTCTCAAATCCATGCATGTCTCGGTTAGGTATAATTTGGTTTTAGAAAAATAGTTATTGATCTAAGACTAATCCTCATATACATGGAACGGTTTAGCACGTACGGTTTTGGTTCGGAATAGACTATTTAGCTTCTTTCTAGCTAATTATGTATCTCAAAAGTTAAAATTTTTTTTTTAATTTTCCCAAAATAATAATGCTTTTAGTTTCAATAAGAAATTTTATACTATAGACATACATTTATTAGCATCTTTATACAGTATACCTTATTACATACACTTACGTGTGCATATGTACACATGTGACTTGAACACATACTATTGTTATATAAAAAATTATAAATGCAATAATCAGTTATAAACATATCTCATTTTCAGATACAATCAGTCGTAACTGTATTAAAATTTTATTAAAATAAATAAAATAAAATTATTTATTATAGTTTTAGGTGTTTATTTGTCATTTTGACTAATAACTTTATTAAATTTAAATTCGTTAATATAATATCTCCCTAGTAGCTTTTTGTCAATACATTTTAGTGTTTATCATCATCATAAGAGTTGCATGAATATTTTTTTGCTAGTAATTTGCCACTCATAAACGAAAGTTTTTGATAGGTAAGGTCGCATAGTATTAATATTATATACATATTTTTAGCAAAAAAAGATATTATGTAATTATTGGAGTATGAGCTGTAGAATTTCTTTTGATATGTATAATTAATCTACGTAAGCTTATAAAGTTCACTTTCATTGGCTAAGAAACTCTAATGAGTTTTTCAACCATTTTCTATTAATAATTTAATATATTTTTATTTTATAGTTAAATTTTATTTTGTTTAAAAAATCTAAGCTAATGTTAATATGATACATGTAGAGAAAAAAATATATCAGAGAGGTTTTATTGAAAACTGCATATCTTTCTCTTCAATTTTTATTAGTGTTTGTTGCTGAGAGACGGACGGATGTGTTCTAATCAGGTAATAGCATACATAGATTGTTGTATTCTATCTTTTTTTTTTCATATATCTATATATATATATATATATATATATATATGTTTACTAAGAAGATCCATCCACTATAGAAACCCCATTAATTTTTCATCCCACACAAAGGGAATGAGATCCAACCTTGGTGACGGATACAACCAAGGTACTAAGACCATTGGCCCACACAGCTCGTTGACTTGTTTGTACTTTTCTCCCGTAAGATAATTAACAAGTTAACAACGAGAAAAATGTAAATTCTATAATAGTATATATTTTTATCGAAAAGGTTTATGTTTGCTATTGTAAGTGGAGAGAAAATATGAGTATACAGAGAAAAATCATCATTGCATTTATTTTTGTAGAAAACGTTGGAAGCGAAAGAGACCGGGTGATCGAATGGTAGGTGAGCTTTCTGGTTCGTATATTGACAAACTCTGAAAAGTAGCTAAATATCTTCTAGAGTCGTTCGTAAAACGTATGAAAAAGATGTTTGATAGCGTAATATTTTCTATTGTAATTTTCTACTTATATTTTAGTCATAAATATATTATATTCTAACATAATATAAACATAGCCGAAAGAAAAATAAAAGAAATTCATAAAACAAGTGACATAATAAATGACTGGGTCAGACGCAATAGACATATATGAAATTGTCATTTAAAAAGATTACAAGATAGTCCTAAATCACAATTGTTGTCTTAGAAAATCAGTTAGTATTTGAATATACTAGCCGATCATTCGGAAACTCGGGACCATATATTTTTCGTTAATCGTGGTAGCTGGAGAGTACACGTGAATGGTAGGTAAGATATGTGGCTCTAGTGTTGGATGGAGATACTATGATATGTACGTTATGGCAATTAAGATAAAAATTTCTTTAGTAAATATATACTTCCAGAATACTTTATATTTATAGCATTTTATTTTTTTAGGTTTGTCCTTTGCGATGGTTTCTTTTTTGTTGGAAGCGGGATCCAGGTTTTGATGGGAATTAGCTACGTCATATATTCATAAAGCGGCTATCAACCAATCTGGCATATACAAGTATCCGTTATATATTAACCAACTATCCGAATTCAACTAAGTTCAACTGCGCAGTTTTGTTTGGATCAATACAATTCATATATACTTTATCTTTAAACAATTAAACAAAGACGTGCGTGTACATTCAAAATTATGTGCTGCCGTATCTTCCCTTCATGCATTTTGTGTCCGTCGGCAAAACATTTTTAATATTTTTGTAATCAGCATCTGCCAAAACGCAACCCCAGAGTTTGCGTTATTGTTTCAAGTCCCAACTCGGATTGAGACGGATGGAATTTGGGTAAATCGCAAGGCCACGTTTCTTGATTTAGACCGCATTTGATTTCCAAAAGCACTTTTTTTGTAACGACAAAAGGACCAAAACTTAATTAACAAGTTTACAAAATCAATAAATATGCATATTTGTATTCAACCATGCAAGCTCTTTAAGAAATTATATATTTAGTAATATAGGTATACTATATGAGAGATGATGCTTCGTGTAAGCAGGAGCCTCGCATAGTGAAACTTGCGTAATGAGATGGTTAGGTAGGGTGGATGACGAATTGATGACACTCCTTGTACTAGATTACCACTTAATATATAGACGGATAAATGACCATAACATGTCAACATAATTCATGGAGATGATTGTAAACTATTTATGGATTCGATTGTAAGCTATTTATACAAGCCTGTACGTAAGAAGAAAATGACGCTATAGGATGTGCCAAACCAAAACTTAGATCAAGCCCCAGAATCTCTGATGGGGAAACGACTTGAGCAAAAAGGCAACTACGTTTCTTGCGCGAGTGTCTATTTTTTAAATGATGCATGCTTTCGTTTGGAAAACCCAGGAGCATGAAATATTATTAAAATACACGTGGCAGAAAAAGAGAAACAACCGCGACTAGGTGTGGTTATATATGGAACTAACTACACACTAATCTGTTTACTACATAAGTGCTGTCTATCAACTCCTAATCAAAGACAAGTATAAGTAGCTAAAGTCTATGGTTTCTCAACCAAAATATTCGGTTTATTAGTGTTCCCATATATACATTGTTGTTTCCATTACCAATCCAAAAACTGTGTACTAATGGCAATAAGTTACTGAAAAACTGAAAATGTTTTAACTTGAGAAAAGGTCATATAGATGTGCATAATTAAATCCACAGTTTCGATTTAATGAACGATAGCTATTTAATACATGGAAGAGCATGAATACGATGCCGTTTCGTGAATGGCCCCACATTACACAAACTCTACTCTCTGGTCTGTGTAACCTTCTGTTTTGGAAAGAGAGTTTTGATCAACGAGCCATCTGCTTTGGACCCGAGCCTCGCATTTTCTCCCGGACCCGAGCCTCGGATTTGCTCCAGCGTCCGCCGTTGAAAATTTTCCTACTGCTTTCGATCACTTATCTCTCTCTCTCTCTCTGTCTTCGCCTGGTTTCGTTAATTCTTGGACTCGAAACCCTAACGTATTATTAGAAATTGAGGTCGGAGAAGAAAGCTTCTTCAGGATTCCCTTTGTTGCAGACGTGGCGTAAGTGTAAGTTATACCATCTCTCCTTCTCGTTGTGTAAACCCTAATTTCGTTTAGCTATGTCCTAAAAGGAAACTGATTTTATGCCCAATTCTTAGAGCGTGTCGATAGGATTGAAGTCTGGGAGGCTCTTGTCTTTTCATGTTGAATTCTCGGTTGTGGTAATGTTAATGCCAACCAGAGCTTCGATTTGGTGTGGAAATTGTGTTGCCTCAATTTTGATCTTCGAATGAGGTCGCGAGATTTCATAGAAATTCTGTAATTTTTTTTTGTAAATTAGCTTCATTTTCAGCTGCCACTAAAGGGTTTTGTAGCGAATTGAGCTGGTTTTTTTTGTATTAAAGATCTCGAATGACGTTTACTGCATATGAGCTCTCTAGTTTAGTGGATTAGGAGTACATTTAGGGTGCTATAGTTTCGAAAATTGATTTGAGCTTAGCGCTCGGCTTAGTGTCCCTTATACGCCTGTATGCGCTTTTCTGTTTTAAGCGAGCAATGCTGATTCAGGTTTCGTTGGCAACCTGAGGGCGTTGCATCAGTTCTCGAGTTTAAAGTCTCTCGCTTCCTGGTCACTGTAAAAACTTTGTTGTAAAATGAATCAGGGTTGAGGATCTTGCCTTTCATTTAACGCTTTTTTTGTTCCTTATTCGCAGAAACAACCGTTGTTTTCGATCAAAGGAGGTATTTAAGAATAATTTATAGGGCTGAATCTATGCCTGGAAACGAATTTGGAGAGAGGATCCACAATTTCTTTGGACAGGAGGGCCTATCCCAAGACCAACATCAGTCTCAGGTTGTTGGCGGAAGCTGGTCCGGTTTTAGTAATGGTTTAGTTGGCAGCCAGAGGCAGATTGACCCATCCCATATCGCCAATCTGAAGAGTTATAGCACACAACAATCTGGTATATATATATGTGTCTGATTCATTGCTTCTAGCCTACTCTGTTGGATGTTTGCTCAAGTTGCTAGATTTTAAACGTAGCGTTCTTGCTTACTCCAGGTGATCCTGCGAGAGGCCAGCCTTCAAATTCACAGCATGGCTTGAATTTGACACAACAGCCTATAAGGCCCGAGTACTCAAGAAGTCTCTTGCAAGAACACCAGAACCTCACAAATGGTTACATGCATGGGCAGGCAATGCCGAACGAGGCAAACTTTTTGGGAGTGGATGCAGAATCAAGTAGGGATAAGTTATCAGCGAGAGGATTCACTCCAGACCTTCATAAAAGTCCTATGAGGTTTGAGATGGGAGGATCTCCGGTTAATTATGATTTCTTTGGTGGTCAACAGCAATTAAACAGCCAGCTCCCTGGCATGCTCCAGCCTTTTCCAAGGCAGCAGATGACGTTCAATGATATGCAACTACTAAAGCAGCAGGTTATGGTTAAGCAAATGCATGAATATCAAATGCAACAACAACTTCAAAAGCAACAGCTAGAGACCAGGCAGCTCAATTATGTGAATTCAAATGCTGTTAATGGAAGTCGCTCAAGTGATAATCAATCACATCCTTTGATTAATGGCATCCCTCTTCAGAATGCGTCTAGTAATTGTTGGCAGCCTGATCCTATGACAGGCAATACGAACTGGATGCATCAAGGTTCTTCCAGTGGTTTCATGATTACCCCTGAGCCCGGGCAGGCGAACTTATTGGCACAACAATTTGAACCTTCCTTGTACGGTATGCCTCTTGGTGGGGCTAATGCACCTCAAAATGCCTTTTCTTCCGTTCAGATGAACAGGATAGCTGCGCAGCATGGTTCCTCGCTCACCAATCAGCCAACTTCATTTGTGAATCAAGGTGATGTACAGGATAGTCATATGCTTCCTAGATCCACATACCAAGAGAAACTGTTGTTCTCCAATACATCAGTTTCAGGTTCAAATAATAGGCCCAATCCTGAAAGTTTCCAGCAAGATGATTCCCGCGAGAGGAACAATGCAGTGCCGGAGAAATTTAGTAAGATGGAGGGCCCCGCACCATCTGCAAAGACATATATGAAAGTGCCTGAAAATATAACGTTGCAGAAGTCGACAACATTAGATCCAACTGAAGAAAAGATTTTGTTTGGTTCGGATGACAATTTGTGGGAGGCATTTGGAAACAGCACTGATATGAGCTTGACAGGAAATCTTATGTCCAGTAATTCTGACCTTTTTGACGCATGCCCGTCTTTGCAAAGCGGGAGTTGGAGTGCTCTTATGCAATCTGCTGTAGCAGAAACATCTAGTGATGATGCAGGGGTACACGAATGGGGTAGTAAACAACAATCTGTGTGGACTAACAACAATAGTGCCCCACATGCAAATTCTTCAAATCTACTAAGTGTCCACAGTGATTCCACTCAGACAGCTGTTCAACATTTGCATAGCAGAGGAAATAAAGTTTCAGATCATGGCCTTTTGGAGAAGCCAGTGGCTCAGCGCAGTCAAATGGCTGGAAATATTTTTCAATCTTCAGGTTCTGGTGTTGATGGGAATTCGTGTTCTATTCAAAAGAATGAGGGCACTGAAGATAGACTTGGTATCTGGAAGGCTGCTTCTAACCCAAATTTAGCTGCTTTGAAGGAACAGAATACTCATTTCACACAAAATCTACAAATGCAAAGGGCAAGCTGCGGATTTGGGATTGCTGGTGCAGAAAATGTTTCTAGCGTTTCTAGGGATGTCCAGGGAAATAGCCAACGGCAGTTGGATAGTAACTCCGTGGAGAATGCTATCCCTCAACTGAAATCTAGAGACGGCAGTCAGATTCTTGAGTCATATGCGAGTAATAATGCTGGATCAAATGAAATGATAAAAACTCGTGATTTATCTATGTTACCTGGTGGGAAAGAAACACAATCTGGTCATGTTGGTGTTAGGCCGTCCATACCTCGCAAATTTCAGTATCATCCCATGGGAAATATTGATGTCACTGAGGAGCCTCGTCGAGAAAACTTTTCTCATTTTGGGCAGTCAAAGACTGTTGGTCAGCCAGCTATGAACATTCGAATGG
The DNA here is from genome assembly GCA_900406495.1 of Sisymbrium altissimum. NCBI lineage: Eukaryota > Viridiplantae > Streptophyta > Magnoliopsida > Brassicales > Brassicaceae > Sisymbrium > Sisymbrium altissimum. The sequence goes on from OVBI01001704.1 coordinate 19,520, forward strand.
ACAAGGTAAATTTTTATCCGTTGGTCTTTGACTATGCGGTGGCTTAGAAAATTTAGTCCCGCTGAACCTTTTTTTTTTTGCTTCGTTATTGTAGGGAAATGTTTCACAAAACGACTTGAATTGCACAAATGAGGCTTTTAAAAGCATGGGTTCAGAAAATTCACCTAGTACATCTGCTTCAGCTGACAATCAAGTGAAGAGTGCTTCGTCAAGGTACTTATTCTTAGGGTTGAAAAGGTTTTGTTTATTGTGTTTTCTTAAACTATTCAGTCTTTGAACACGTTTGTGAAGTTATTTAGTTAGTGTGACCTTTTTATAGATAGTTTGTCAAGTAGCTGACAGAGTTGCCCAACTATGCCTCCTTAAACTCAGTCTTCTCATTAATTTTCGTCGAGATGTAATTTCTGACTGTGGTCGTCAAGTAGCAATTTGTGCTTTGCAATCGTCTTTCTGAGATACATTCTTGTGCAGGCTTGAACTTCTTCACAAGGTGGACCAGTCGCAGGAGCCTTCGTTGGAATCAAATGTTTCTAGGATACCTGCAGAATATGGAGCTCAGTTTCGGCATAGTCAGTCATCTGCTTCTCAGGGGTTTAATCTACCGCTGGCACCTCCATCTCAACTAGCTCCCTCTCCTGATAACTTGCAATTCTCTCGGAACTCTTTGAAGCCATTGAATTCACATCATTCTGCCCCCGAAAAAGGAGGAACAAGTCAATCAAGATTTGCTCCATGGGCCTCTAATCAATCTTTTCCTCAGCAATCCAAATATCAAGGACCATTTCCTGGTATCCCAGGAGAAAGCAATGTTACCTCTGTTTTCCCTTATTCCAGAGGGCATAACCAAAATCAACTGATGCCTGTTGCTACCCGACAGTCAGCTTCTAACCAATTAATCAATTCATCTTCTGAGTTGTCTACCCCTCAGATGAAAGAAAGAGATGAACGCAGTGGCTTTGATCAACGTGGACATTCAGCACAAACACCTTCCTTGCTAAATCCTACAGCCCACAACAACATAGGAGATTCATCTGAAGGATCCCCTGTGCTGTCTGCATCTCAGCCCCCGGTTGCATCCAGCTTGGCTCAGCAGAGTTCCTCTTCTGGTATGATGTCTGACTCACGAGCCAGTATTTCAGCACCGCAACATCGATTTTGGAATCAGCCATCTAAGCCTCAGCCAGATATTTTGCGGCCGCATCCATTTCCCAACAGCCACGTAGAAGGGAGCTTCTCAAGGCAGGAGAAGACTTATCAATTATCCTCCCAAAATGGAGACGTGTCATTAAGTGGGAGGGACATGATGAATATGCATGAGTTGCAGGGTAAAGATATGGGTGCAAAACAAGCATCTGATGTTGCTTCGATGTTTTCGAAAATGGTGCAGAGCAATCATCAAACCTTTGGTCGTTCTCGTCCTTCAAATAACTTGCGTCACGATGTGCATATGGCAGGAAGTAGCGAGGGAGACGCACCCAAGATGACTGTGAAGAGAGTTGAGGATAGTGCTGTTGATCTTCAGAAGGTAGTTTCCAAAGGGGAGCATCAATCACCTTCAAGATCTGATTGTTTAGTTAGAGATGGATTGAATCACAAAGAATCAGCGAACCAATTGCTACATTTTGGCCAAACCGGTTCTCAGAGTTTATCCAATAAGAATCATTCAGCCTCGGCGGGAGCAGATCATCAACAAATCAGTCCTCAGATGGCTCCATCCTGGTACAGTCAATATGGGACTTTCAAGAACGGACTGGTGCATCCTGTGAATGATACAGAGAGATTCACCCCCTTGAACATGGGAGAACATTCTTCTATTGTTGGGAGTTCGGGCGATGGCTCACATTCTGTTCAATCTTCGAAGCAGTTTATTATGCAGCAAATGCCAGGCTCCGCACCAGGTGCAGAGACCCCTTCATCTGAGTCATTGCCTCCTGGTGCAACTGACAATCTTCTGAAGGTTGATAAACCAAAGAAGCGCAAAACCGCTACATCAGGACATCTATCTTGGAATAAAGAAATCGTGCAGGGTCCCCAGAGGCTGAAGACTCTCGGGTGTGTGGCTTGAGCACTAATGTTCCTTTTTTATATTTTCATATCCATTACCGTATTAATCTTTGTATACCCTTTTACAGTGAGGCCGAGGTTGATTGGGCCAGAGCAACTAATCGATTTGCTGAAAAAGTGAGTTTCCTAGTTACATGTTTTCTCACCTGTTTCTTCTTTATACACTGTTGTTGAATACGTTGATGGCTTATGCTCTGACAGGTGGAATTTGAGACTTCACTTGAGGATGGCCCACCAATGAGATCAAAGAGAAGGCTTATATATACAACACAACTCGTGCAACAACTATTTCGCCCTCCTCCTGCCAGGGTGGTGTCGTTGGTTGATAGTTCAAATTATGAGTTTGTTGCATATACTGCTGCAAGAGCTGCACTAGGAGATGCATGTAGCTTCACGTGTAGCGGCAGGAGTGACCACTTTATGCCCCCGAACAATTCAAACCCGTAAGGATATATCCTATTTATCGGTGAAATGCTAGAGATTTTCCAGAGTTTGAGGCTGTGTTTTGACACGAACCTATCCACTCTATGTGTAGGTTGTCTGAGAGAACGAATACCGAAAAAATCAGTGACCAGTACATTTCCAAAGCTGCTGAAGATTTCATTAGTAGGTCACGGAAACTAGAGACTGACTTTGCAGGGTAAAAATCAACTAGCTTTCATTTAATCGATTTCAGCTTTTAGATAAATGGGTACTTAATCTGGCTGGCTTGATCTGATGAGCATCTGGTTCTTCTTGCAGACTAGAAAATGGAACTACAATTGCAGACTTGAGAGTCGAAGTCGAGGATCTAGAGAAGTTTGCAGTGATCAATCGTTTCGCGAGGTTCCACCCATCATCTTCATCTATGGACCGGACCTTAAGCCCACTTAGGTTAAACTCACAAAGATATGTTACCATAGCTCCAATGCCTCAGAATATTCCAGACAGGGTACAATGTCTCTCCCTCTAACTGTTGATGAATTCTACCGTATAATTCAGTTTTTGGCCTATCCTCCCCATCGTCGCTTAAAATATAGATAGATAATGTATCTCGTGCCCCGAATCTTTCTATTTTTTTTTTTTTTTTTTTTTTTTTTTTTGGTTTNTGTTGTTGGTTTGGGCGGGTAGGAGTTAGTTGGTCGGGATTCTTAGAACAGCGAAGGCCTCCATTGTGAAAAAGCCGGAGATTTTCAACTAAATATGTAACATTACTGTATGCATCATCAGAAACATTGTAAGTCATTAAAGAGAAGTTGCTCAATACAAAACCTCACTAGTATATAACATTACTTTATGCATCATCGCTATGGATGGTTTCCAGTAAAGTCTCATAAGGGCTGTTTACTTGTTGAGCTAATATGAAGGCACGGTGTGGTTAATTATTTTGTGTATTTAACTGTTCAATAGTTTGTCTTTTTTTTTTGTTTGTTTGTTTCAGAAACATGAAAGTTTCGTTTAATTTCGCTGAAAAGTTAGTGTTGGTAACCCACAGTTTACTGTTGTTATCCCAAAAAAAAATAATGTCCAGACTAAAGAAGATAATATTCAGACTCTCTAAATGATAGATTTGATAGAACATTAGAACGCTTGCGATTTAATTTCGTAGAAACGCATCAACTAGTACGGTGTCGTTTAGACTTGTAGTTAGTTTATAAATGGTCGGTCTGTCTGTGGGGCCCACAACTACAACAACTCTCGTCTGAAATCTAAATCTTCTGTCTGAAAAAGAGTGTTTCGGTCTACGAGCCATCTGCTCTGGACCCGAGCCTCGGATTTGCTCCCGGTCCCGGACCCGAATCCGAGCCGATCTCTCTCTCTCTTATCCCCTGGTTTTGTTCGTTAATTATTGAATTGGGGAAAGCTCTAAACGTTATTCTTAGAAATTGGTGTCGTTGGAGAAGAAAGCCTTTCCATTTGACTGTAAGCTCACACCACCCCTCTCTTTGTGGAAACCCTAATTTTTAATTTTTTAATTTTGTAACAATGATTTATCAACCCAAGTTGGATTGAAGTCTAGGTTACGGGAATAAAAAAGGTTAGTAGCGATGAAATGGGAATTCTTGAGCTGGCTTTTGTTTAAGGAACTTTCTGCAAATGAGCTCTCGAGTTTTACAACTGGATTCTAGTTCCACAAGTTGATTGGACCGTAGGCTTTTGGAATTATTTGTGTACGGTTATTCATTTTAAGGAAACAATGCTGATCCTGGTCTGACCGAGGGTCTCCTCCGTCGAGATTTAAACCTTTTATAAATATTTTCGTTTCACTCTGTCTGCTCAACTTTTAAATGTTCAGTATCTGTTTTTTGTTTGTTTCACAGGAAATTCCGCCCATAATTCTCGGGGGGGGAAAAGGTGTTAGAAAACTGTTCTTTTCTTACATTTGAACTTTATCTCAATGGAGACCCCATCTTGAACTCCCTTCTGTTTCTTTTCGAGGTTCAGATATTTAGAATAATCTGTCGGAGCTGGATCTATGCCTGGAAACGAATTTGGAGAGAGGATCCACAATTTTTTTGGACAGGACGGACTGTCCCATGACCAGCATCAGTCTCATGTCGACGGAAGCTGGTCCGGTTTTAGTAATGGTCTAGCTGGCAACTCGAGGCAGATAGACCAACAATCCCTTCTTGCTAATCTCAAGAGTTATAGCTCACAACAATCTGGTATGCATTTTGTCAGGGTATTCCACAGCTTATGCTCTCTCTCTCTCTCTCTCTCTCTCTATATATATATATATGTTTTCCTTTATAGCTTCTAGCTTATTCTGTTGGATGTTTCTCTTGTCTTACACGTTTATTTTCTTGCTTATTCCAGTTGATCCTGAGAGGGCGCAATCTTCAAATTCACAGCATGGTTTGAATTTTATTCAGCAGCAACCCAGAAGGTCTGAGTACTCCGGAAATCTACTGCAAGAACACCAGCAATTCTCAAATGATTACATGCATGGAAATCTTGGTTTGCAGCCAATGCCGAATGAGGCAAATGTTTTGGGAGTGGATGCAGAATCAAGTAGGGATAAGTCGTTAGCTAACTATGATTTCCTTGGTTGTCAACAACAGTTAAACAGCCAGCTCCCTGGCATGCACCAGTCTTTTCCAAGGCAGCAGATGACATTCAGTGATATGCAACTACTAAAGCAGAATTCAGTTAATGGAAGTCGCTCAAGTTATAATCAATCACATCCTTTGGTTAATGGCATCGCTCTTCAGGATGCGTCTGGTAAATGTTGGCAGCCTGATCCTATGACAGGCAATACGAACTGGATGCATCAAGGTTCTTCCAGTGGGTTCATGATTACCCCTGAGCCCGGGCAGGCGAACTTATTGGCACAGCAATTTCAACCATCCTTGTACGGTATGCCTCTTGGTGGGGCTAATGCACCTCAAAATGCCTTTTCTTCCGTTCAGATGAACAGGTTAGCTTTGCAGCATGGTTCCTCTCTCACCAATCAGCCAACTTCATTTGTGAATAAAGATGATGTACAGGATAGTCATAAACTCGCTAGATCCACATACCAGGAGAATGTAATCTTCTCCAATACATCAGTCCCAGGTTCAAATAGTAGGCCAAATTTCGAATGTTCGCAGCAAGATGATTCTCACGAGCGGAACATTTCAGTGCAGGAAATCGTTCAGATGGAGGGTTCTTGTCGACCAGAAAACTCATATATGAAAGTGCCCGAAAGTATAACTGCTTTGCAGAAGTCGACAGCGTTAGATCCAACAGAAGAAAAGATTTTGTTTGGTTCGGATGACAATTTGTGGGAAGCATTTGGAAACAGCTTGACAGGAAATCTGATGTCTAGTAGCTCTGACCTTTTTGATGCTTGCCCCTCTTTGCAAAGTGGGAGTTGGAGTGCTCTTATGCAATCCGCTGTAGCAGAAACATCCAGTAGTGATGCAGGCGTACATGAATGGGGTGGTAAACAACAATCTGTATGGACTAACAACAATACTGCCCCACATGCAAGTTCTTCAAATATACTAAGTGAGAGAGTCAACATTGATTCTACCCAGACAGCTGTTCATGGCCTGGTGGAGAAGCCAGTGGCTCAACGCAGTCAAATGGCAGGAAATATTTTTCATTCTTCGGGTTCTGGTATTGATGGCCAGAATAATCCGTTTTCTGTTCGAAAGAATGAAGGCACTGAAGATAGAATTGGTATCTGGAAAGCTGCTTCTAATCCAATTATAGCTTCTGCGAAGGAACAGAATAATTATCTTACACCAAATCTACATATTCAAAGGGCAAGCTACGGTGCAGGAAATGACTCTAGCGGTTCTAGGGATGTCCAGGGAAGCATGCAACAGCATTTGGAATATAACTCTATGGAGAAAGCCATCCCTCAACTGAAATCTAGAGACGGCAGTCAGATTCTTGAGTCATATGCGAGTAATAATGCTGGATCAAATGAATTGGGTACGGGAAAGGAGAACTCAAGTGACAGTTTTCGATCCAAGTTCTCACCAGAAACTTTTACTTGCGGGTTTAAAGAAAATGCTCAGGTTAATGCCCGTGATTTGTCTATGTTTCCTGGTGGCAAAGAAACACAACCACCTTCAATATCTGATGGTTTCGTTAGGGATGGATTGAATTACAAGGAATCGGCGAATGATATGCTGCATGTTGGCCAAATTGTGTCTCAAAACATCTCCAATAAGAATCATTCAGCCTCGGCTGGAGCAGATAGTCAACAAATCAGTCCTCAGATAGCTCCATCCGGGGCGTTCAAGAACGGAGTGGTGCAACCCGTGAATGATACAGGGAGAATCTTCCCCTTGAAGATGGGAGCACAATATTCTAACGTTGGGAATTTGGTTGATGGTTCACATTCTGTTCAATCGTCAAAGCAGTTAAATACAGCGGATCCTGGTTACATTGTTCATATGCAGCAAATATCAAGCTCTACACAAGGAGCGGACACTCTCTCAACCGAGTCATTGCCTCATGGTGCTACGGAAAAACTTCTCCTGGTTGATAAACCAAAGAAGCGCAAAACCGCCACATTAGGAGCTCTATCTTGGAATAAAGAAGTCATGCAAGGTCTCCAGAGGCTCAAGACTCTCGGGTGCGTGGCTTATGATCACCTAATAGTCCCTCTTTTAAACATCCGTTACCGTATTAATCTTTCTATATTCTTTACAGAGAGGCCGAGGTTGATTGGGCCGGGGCAACTAATCACCTTTCTGAAAAAGTGAGTTTCCTCATTACATGTTTTCTCACCGGTCGCTTTGTAAAATGCTGTTGTTAAATACGTTTATGTTCTCACAGGTGGAATTCAAGACTTTACTTGAGGATGGCCCGCCAATGAGGTCAAAGAGAAGGCTTGTATATACAACACAACTTATGCAACAACTGTTTCGGCCCCCTCCTAATAGGGTGATATCTTTAGTTGCTAGCTCAAATTGTGAATTTGTTGTATATACTGCTGGAAGAGCTGCGCTAGGAGAGGCATGTAGCTCGACTTGTACTGACAGGGGTGAGCCGTTTTCGCCCTTGAGCAATTCAAACCCGTAAGGATATTTTCTTCCTATCCTTAAAATGCTGGAGGGTTTCAAGAGTTTGAGGTTCTGTATTGACACGAATCAATCGACTCTTGTGTAGGCTGTCGGAGAGAGCGAAAAGCGAAAAAATCAGTGACCAGTATATCTCCAAAGCTGCTGAAGATTTCATTACTAGAACACGAAAATTGGAGGCGGACTTTGCAGCGTAAAAACCATAGCACTGTCTTGTTATTGATTCCAGTTTTAAAATGGGTACTCTCATTTTGGCTGGCTTTATCTCATGAACTTCTGGTTGTTCTTGCAGACGAGAGAATGGAACTACAATAACAGACTTGAGAGTCGAAGTCCAGGATCTAGAGAGGTTCGCAGTGATCAATCGATTTGCGAGTTTCCACCAATCATCCTCATCTATGGACCGGAGTCACCGGACCATGAATTCACTTAGGTTAAACCCACAGAGATATGTTACCATAGCTCCGATACCTCAGAATATTCCAGACAGGGTGCAATGTCTATCTTTCTAACTTACTGATGAATCCCTATAATTCAGATTTTAGGTAACCTCTTCCAGTCATTGCTTTTATTTATCCCCGGTCCTAAATCTGTCTATCTTTGGGTGGGTACGAGTTAGTTGGTCGGAATCCTGAGAAAGGTGAAGGCCTCCGTAGTCAAAAGCCGGAGATTTTTGTACTTGACATGTAGCATTAATGTATCACAAAAATTGTAAGTCAAATGTATGATTAGTATTGTGTAGAATCAGCCATGCTTTGTAGTCACTGAAACTTAACCAGAAGTTGAACAGAGTAATAGCACTCGAGCTTATGATTCAGAGTTTTAGAAGGTGGCTCCTCTAATTACCATGTGTGTAAAATGTTTGACATCACCATTCGACTTTTCGTACCATTATCATCATTGAATAATGGAGATCACAACAGCAGAGTTGGAACTCAGATTCTTTGCGTCTGCAATGAGAATCATTGAACATGAGCTCTGGTCTAGTATGTTACTCAAAAAAACCTATAGAAAAAAAATTTGAGAGCCGGACATATAAAATTTCACCAAAATAAAACACCAGGCTTCAAATCACACCATGGCTCAATCTCTTTCATACAATTTTATAACTTGAAGGTGCGGAAACAAAAACCAAACGAAGGTTTAGATAAAAAGATGTTATAAATAGGAAAGCAGAGTAGCTGAGGATTATTTCTTTGTCGGGGGTCTATTAGGCCCTAAGTAGTTTGTGACCAATCCCATGATAGCAAACCTGTTTCAATACAAGAAAACTTGAGTCAATATCAACAACCCACACCAGGACGAGGAGTATAAACAATCTCTAGGATTTGGCAGTGGTGAATTTCTCAATGCTTTGTGGCTCTCTAACTAATAAAATGACAAGAAATCTTAAGGAGTGAGACGGTAACATACATCAAAGCCATGGAGATCTGCTTCAAATCATTCTCCAAGTTCCTCATGTTGGCCAGAGACTGTGCACAGAATATAATCGCAAGCCACGAGCAGATCTTGTACTGAGGACAGAAAAAGAAAAATGAGTCGACAGTTTCTTTCTTTTTTTTTTTTCTAACATTCCACCACGAACAAATGATCTACTCCTAATCCATTCGAACTGTGTCCACTTCTTTGGGCCATCTCGAGTCAACAACTCTTAAGAAGATCTAATTTATCTGTAAGTCTATATAATATTTGATTCAATCACAGTTTGACTGCCAAATTCAGGAAAGTAAGCTTATATCAATTCAGTCAAAAAAATAACTAGCAAATTCAATCCAATGCCGAAGGAGCTACAGATTGCTGTTGATGGATCGGAGACTTAAACCTATGACATCCGACGACCTAACACCAAATCTTAAGAGTTTCTACGATTCTACTGGGGACCAAGGATCAGATGAGATTTCATGTACTACTTACCCTGAACATAACGCCAGAGACGCCGAGGATAACGGCGATGAATCCCGAGTAGTCTACGGGAAGATCCTCCGGCGCAACTGGCCGCGGAGTGTAAGGTTTCGCCGCCAAAGGTTGCCGTGGATCGTTCGCCGACGAAGCGTTCCCATGACTGTGAGACATTCTCTCTCTCTCTACTTACTCGATCTAAACTTGTAATGGTAAAATCTGATCTACTGTACTTGTCTTGTAGAAGATTCGATCACATATAGTCATATATAACTAGTTTAGGTTCTGTAATAACATATATATATATTTTGTAAAGAGTAAACAATCTAGTTAAAAAAGCTTCGGTAAAATTACAGTTGTAACCTTTACCTTTTTTCTTCATAATAAGCCCTAAAAAGTCTTTGGGAAGTTGATTTAAATACCATAAAATTTAGGTGAAAATACTAAAATCATATAAAACTTTTGAAAGTTACTGGATTGTTTTTAATATATTTTAATACCCAACGTTCCCTTGTGTTACATTGTAACCAAAAATGTAATTACAAAAAGCCATCGACACGTAAGCAAAAAACTTACGCCACGTAGGAAAGAGCT
>OVBI01001705.1:0-29569 GCA_900406495.1 Sisymbrium altissimum
TGCAGTAATAATTTTGATTAAATAATTGTTTTAATATAATTTTGGTGATTAAGAAATAATAAATATTGAAAGATAATGTAAGATTACATTTGGTTTAATCCTATTAAGAATAGAATAAAATCTGTTGCCAAACAAAAGTAATGGCATAGTATGTAAATAACAGATTTTTTTCAAGTATTTTTATAAATGTACTTTGCAAATAATAATANACACGACAAAAAGAAGGATTGTAAAATAGAAATAAGACAGGAACGTATTAACTGTTTTTTTTAAAAAAAAACGTATTACCTGTTTCGAAGTTGGTCCAACTCATGCAAAATCCTCAAAAGAAGTATATAAATTTTTAATTGCTACTTTTATATTTCACGAAACTGAAATTATTTCAGAATACAAGGCCAAACAAGCAGAGATCAGGGAAACGTACAAGTCAACGGACCTATAAGATGAACTGGCCTCCATGTGCCTCACGTGATCTCCACTGCTCACATGCTTTCTTCCTTCTCGTTTCTTAAATACAAAATTACTCTTAGCAATAATACAAATGAATTAATAATGTATATGGTCACGTCAGTTAGCTTAATTTAACCGGAAAAACGGTCTAACTAACCACTTGGTAACTATCCATACCAATTATTGACTAATATTAACACATTTTATGGTGTCTATATAAAGGCCAATTTAAATATTGTATATAACAAATTGCATTTTCACTTAGTTACCTATTGTAAATTGAATTGATATATGCAAATTAATATATGTCAAAATTTGTATATGGATCGATTCTTTATGAAAATGTAAAATGGTATAGAGTTGAAAGAGAAATATAGTAGTTATAAATAAAGTATCTCAACTAAGTTTGTTGTCATTAGCAACCGCACGGATCCAGCTCCATAGATGAAGCTGCAACATCATCAATGATCTGAAAGAAAGATTCATACCGAAAGAAAAAGAAAAAAACTGTAAATGAATCCGAAACCGTGTAATGGGCCTAAGCCCAATACCTTTATTAGGTCCATAATTGGGGAGGAACAACAGCGATGACATGGTAGGGGGCCATATCAAAGAGATCATGATTTTCTCCCGGCCATCCTTCCATTTTGTCTGAGCTTCAAAAGGTCTCCCCGAATTGCAAACATGCGAATGCTGCCTCATGCCCAAGCATAATAATTTGGTTCGGTTCGGTTTGGTTCAATTGATACAATTGGAAAATTCAAATGAAGGACATGAGATTTGCATCTTTTGCTAATAAAATATGTTTCTTCATCCATTGCTTACTCCTCACTACTCCAATCCTCTCTACTCGCCGCGGTCTCTTTCTCTCCCGTCTTCTCCGCCGCTGCACCGCCTCTTCTCAAGTCCGCTACGCTCGCCGTCTGTTATGTCAAATCCAAACTCCAAGCGTTCATCTATGGGACTCGCTCGTCGGCCACTTCTCCGGCGGGACTTATACACTCAGCCGTCAGTTATCGTTTCTTGATTACGTTCAAGTGCGTCCAAGTGGCGTCGTCCCTAGCCGCCACACTTTTACTCCAGGAGATCTTGGAGAACAGTGACGTTACACCTAATGAGAAGACTCTAAGCAGTGTTCTTTCAGCGTGTGCTCACGTAGTCGTAGGGGCGGTTCACCAAGGAAGAAGGGTGCATTGTTATATGATTTAAGAGTTTGATCGAGATAAACACTACGATGGGAACAACATTGATTGATATGTATGCTAAGTGTGGGTGGGTTTTTAGAGGAAGCTAGGTTGGTTTTTTGAGAGAATTCATGAGAAAAATGTGTATACTTGGACCGCCATGATTAATGGAATTGCAGCGCACGGATATGGGAAAGGAGCATTTGATCTCTTTCAGACCATGTTAAGGAGTCATGTTTCGCCAAACGAAGTTACTTTCATTGCTGTCTTAAGCGCATGCGCTCATGGAGGACTCGTGGAAGAAGGTAGAAGGCTCTTCCTGACCATGAAAAAACGTTTCAATTTGGAGCCAAATGCGGATCACTATGCGTGAATGGTTGATCTACTTGGAAGAAAAGGTTTTCTAGAAGAGGCAAAGGCTTGATAGAGAGAATGCCTACAAATGCGTTATGGGGAGCTCTGTTCGGGGCTTGTTTGATACACAAAGACTATGAGTTAGGTAAATACGCAGCCTCCCGTGTGATCAAGCTGCAACCTAGTCACAGCCGGAGATACGCACTCTTGGCTAATTTGAACTCAGAATCCGAAAACTGGGTATGAAGTCACGCGAGTGAGAAAGCGAATGAAAGATCAGCAGATGGTGAAGTCGCCGGGATGTAGCTGGATTGAAGTGAAAGGTATTCCTCGTGGATTCATAGCTTTTGATACTAAAAACGCGGCGAAACTGATGATTTGTACAAGACTCTGGATAACGTTGGGATGCAAATGAGATAACCAGATGCATTGGAAGATTTGACCTCATAACCCTTTTCGGAAACTATCCATAACGTTCCAGTTAGATCCTCTTTTAGTCTTCAACTCCTCGGCTAATTTCTCTGATATCTCAAAGCCTTTGACGTGCAACAGTACAGGCTTCTTGTCTTGTGAATGTCTACGACTACGCGACACACTCTTGTTTACAACTTTCACATCTGGAGTTCTGTGTTCTTGATTGGCACATCTGGACTTGAGTGCTTGAAAGGCGATATCTGGAGAGATCTTAGGGTTTCTAGCGAGCTGTTTGCACGCCTCCAATGTTAGTTTCTTGTAATTGAGGCATCGACATATCTTTGTTCGATCTTCTGGTGTTAGATCCGGATGAGACTGTACAACAACAGAAAAGAACAAAAATTAGAAATGACTTACTTTAGAGCATTTATATCAGTTCAATATACATTAGAAAGTACACTGTCCAACTCCAAAGCCACCCACCACAAGCCACAATTGTAATTCCTTGAACTTTATTTATATATATTGATGTAACATTGGAAAGTTTCTAGAATAAAATAAAAGTGGACTGAGGTATCGTTGGTCTCTCAAATTTCGTGGAATTTAATAAAATGAATATCTCCAAATTATCAGTATAAATTAGTTTTTGAAGAGGCAATTGATAGTACCTTGCCCAAAAAATTATAGTTTTGAGTTTTTAGTATAGTGCTTTTAATAGTATTAAAAAAAAAGGAAAAAGGACAAGACAAAAACAAAAATACAGAAGAGATTGTGGCCTTGTGTACAATCTGACATGAACCCCACGGCAGTAACAAGACAGAGTGAAGAATCTAAGGATGACTCCAAGTCTTTAAATTATATATACTCTCTTGTATATAATGATATACACATAATCACAAACTTCAAATCTTTAAGATGATTAAATGAATATTTCGTTTCCGATCTCTTGATGGAGTATAAGAACCAAAATGTATTAAATAGAAAATTGTACTGAAATCTATCTGGCAGTTGTCCTCTTTTGTATGTCTAATACAAATAAAAAATGACTTATTCTTTCTTTCTTTTTTGTCTCACTTTATATTAAAAATAAAACCTTTTTTTGCCCCACCAATTAGTTGGTGAAGAGATTCAAGAAAATCTTAACCAAAGAAAAACAAAAATTCAAGAAAAAAAAAAACATACTGAAGTACAGAAGGCACTACAAAAAAAAACTGACCTGTAGATAGATGTCAATGGCTCTGTAAACTCCATCAAAGCAATCTCTAGCTGAATCTGGCAGACTCTCTGCAACTCCAAGGAATTTGGATACATTCAAATTCTGATCTGGAGATATCTCTCTCAAATACTTATCAACCAATTTCCCAATATCTTTCATATTTGATTCTTCTTCTCTGCTCTTCACAAATACGTTTAGCAATCTTATCACAAGATCAACATTGTAGAATCCAGTCTCTCTGCTTCCTCCTGCTGCAGATATCAGAAGATCATCAAGTGTTGCTTGATCCAACATTTCTCCAATTAGGGTTTCTAAACCAGTCTTTGACTCTCTACTTAGACTAAAACTGGATAAAACCCGAAGAACCCAGAAGAGTTTCCTGCAAGAAAACGCAGTTTTCCCCGCTAAAACCACTCCTTTAACCGCTGTATCAGCTAAATCAGAGTACTCAAGCTTGTTCCTCATAAGCTCTGTCTTGCTTGAGTTGGTTTGAAGTCTTGTCTTGAGATAATGAAGAAGAAACTTGGTTAGGACTAAGCTTTTTACGTTGGTTTTGTAAGCTCCCATGATCGTTATTAGCTTCAAGATGATCCGCGGGGAGAGACTCGACATATCATCGAACCACCACTCGTTACTTCTTCCGCAAGAAACATTTTGCGGATTTGATCTTTTGTCGGATTCCGGCGTGTTCTTGGCCATCTCTGATGAAAGAGACGAGTCCAAGGAAGAAGATGGCGAAGAAGAAAGCGCGTCTGAATTTCGAGAGACTTTGGTCAAAGCTGCCAAAATGAGTTTATCGACGAGACCAAACGAATCTGCGTGGAGGAACACTTGCTCGCAGTTCTTGAGGCACAGAACGATGTCGTTCCAAGACCCATAGAACACTTCTTCAAGAAACTTCTCTGTCTGAAGCAAGAGATTAGAGAAACAGAACTTCTCTGTCATGCCTAGAAAAACAGAGCAACAGTACAAAGTCGAGACATTTGAGACATCGATTGAGATTCCTCCGTTGCTATAACAGAACCTTGAAACCAACTCAAACCCATCTGGTCCACCTGGAAAATCATCAATCTCGATAGTGATGATCTCTGAAGACTTAGTTTTCTTGTTTCTCTTCTTCTTGCTCTGTTTTATCATCTTCCTCAAGGTTCCAGAGTACTCTGAACTCACATCCTATTATAACAGAACAGAGAGAAATAAGAACAGAGCATAATCAAGATTGTGGATATCGAATTCATTCTTTCTTTACCTGATTGAGGAAGAATGTGTATTCTCCATTTAGAATGATTTGGAGATCGTTGAAAGGAGACATTCTTCGCGATTTTTGCATCAAATGATGAAGCGTAATGAGTCTTGTGACCTGTTGTAAGGTTTTCCTTTTGCTTCGGCTGTTTTTTGTTTTTTGGATGTTATTGAGCAATAATTATAGTGGCCACATGGAAATGAGATATCTATAGTGTTTTATTTGTCTTTATTTACACCAATATGAATAAATAAATACCAGTTAAATTATCAAAGAGAAATTAGATGGAAGTGAGACAAAAGTTTATGTGGAACTAGTATAATTTAAAAACAAAGTATATAGAAAACCACATAAATTTTCAAATTATCTCAAATTCCCATAAAATGATTTTTTGTTTGTCTTGTTTTGTTGTTTGGAAAAGAAGGGTATTGAATTTTGATTCCTATTTCTTGGAGAAGGATTGACTTTTAAAAAAAAAATTAATAATCTAAGATTTTTCTTATCCAATTGCACAATCTTTCATGGTACTTAAGCTACAGTAAAAAACTGTGATTTTCTGCAAAGAATAAAGTTTGTGTTCAGTTCAAATTTGCAGAAGAAATTCAAATTCAAAGTCTATGATATCGTATATGAACTTTCAAAAATAAACACGAACAAAAACTTTTCATTATTAGGAAGAAAAATTAAACAACTTAGATATCTAAAGAAATGATGCAATTTGGTTTGATATTTACTATCTCGATGAATGTTAATGAAATTGATTTTTCAATTTTCTTTTTTAGAACGTATCAATCTAAACCTCATATTGTGAGATTACCACTTCATATCAACTTTAGCTAAAAGAAGAATTCAGTTCAGATTAAATTAAATTATTCATGAGATGGGACCAAATACGATGGAAAATGCTTCCTGCGGAGTGGAAACGTGTAGTCTGGTTCGGTCAAGGCGTGTTTTGCGGTTTGCTTTCGTTATATGGCTAGCTATCCGCAATAGACTTTCTGTGGAAGAGTAAACAAAGGTTTGGATTCAAAATCAAGTTTACATTGTGTGTGAAAAACCGAATGAATCAAAGTATCACTTGGTCTTTTGCTACTCATAATCTTTTACGGTTTTGGATGAGCTCTGCCACATGTTTTCTTGGTTTGCGGACTATTCTGAACTGATCCTTTTGAATCTAGCGAATAGTAAACAATTAAATCTTACTATACAACTCAACGTATATTAATATATACTTAACATCTGTTTTACTTTCGTTGCTTTGTTTTTTGTTGTTACAGTTACTCTGATATTTTTCACGTTTATGATTTATTTTAAAAATCCCTTTGTCAAAAATGCATGTGAATGTGTAGGGTCTATACTAGAATGGTTTTTTCTGGTATATGTGCGAGTCCACTACAAGCTTTATCATCGTATTTCCAAATGCGACCATGTATTTGACAATGAGATATCAAAATATACCTCCCCGTCCCCGCAAAGTACCAAAATCCCAATTTTTTTTCTTATCCTATTTTAAATTTGAGAAAGAATTATGATCCACAAAAATCTTCATGTTCTATCTTTCTGGTTCGTTTCATTACAATAATACACCGATAAGATGATTGGCAATGAACAAGAAGAATCACAAACTGAAAAACCAAAAGAACTAAATACAACACAAAAGACAAAAGTTAATGCACATTTAAATTGGCAGATAAACAGCGCTTACAATATTTTTTGTCAAATCAGTATATGGTAATGATATAGTCTGCCCTTAATAAAGTAAGCATCGTTTATCTTCTTTTTAAATGGTGACATGGGATATTCTCTGAACATAATCCGACAACTGAAAGTACCAAAGGACTTCACACAATCAAAAGAAAAAAAAGCCAGAGATTTGAAATGTTACACCATCATTGATAGAAAATTAAGTCGATAAAACATTGGAAAAGATGAGAGACTAATGAACCCTAACACTTTTAAGAAATCTCTCAATTACGGTACCTGCTTCCACGACTGTAGTCTCTGTCTCGGTCTCTGTCCCGATCATGGTCATAGTCATAGTCACGCTCCTTGCCTCTTTCCCTCTCTCGGCTTCTGCTTCTGCTCCTGCGTCTATCCTTATCGTAGTGATGATCTCTATGCTTATCTCCACGGTCTCTTTGGTCTCTTTGCCGGTCTCTGCTTCTCTCTCTTCCATCTCTATCAACACCTGCGACAGATAGATATAATAAATCATGAATACCGAATAAACACGATGGATCACGACTTTTTGTGAGAAGCAGCAAACAAACATCTTCATCTTTTTGATGCTTGAGAATATCCCATGTCATCACTACAGCGTTAAGTTTAAGACCTCAGTTAAAAGAAGAAAGCTCTTAAGAGAAACACCCATTTATACAAGGATTCATTGGACAGAGCCCCTCAAGGATTGGGTAATATAAGCATATCAAGCTTAATTTGCAATTTCTAGCAAAACCCTGCAAATATGTTGATTTAAGTCGAAATGTGCTCTACATGACTACTAGGAAAATTCTTTGAAGACCATCTTAACTACAGTCATTAGGCACTTATCGAGCCGAATAATTTTTATCATAGCGGAAAAGGTTCTATTTTGAACCTCAACTTTTGTGGCAGATTCCTTACATACAGAAGTTCTCTGAGTTGAAGTTAAACAGAAATTACCTATTTCCTCGACCTCCCACCCGGCACGACCAGCAGCAACAGCAGGTCTGGTGTCAGCTTGGCTAGTTTTAACACGGTACTTCTTCTTTAGATTGCCAAACTCATCATACATTTCACCATCATCCTGAAATTTTATGACATATAAGCTAAATGGTATATACCAAAAGTTGAGACCTCAATTGAACAAAAGAAGTAACAAAGAACTCTTCAGCGAAAGCATATTTTACTTCTTCAGCCTCACGCCTGCGTCTCTTTGTTTCCTCTAATTCTTGTTCATCCAATTCCTTGTAACCACCACCACGACCTCCCCTATATAGAGAAAATAAATGAATCAGCACAGGTCTATTAAGAGAACAACATCCCGTCCAGCTTAAAACTTAACGTTTCTTAATGTAACTCTAATCTGGCCACAATAGAACATTTCAAGTGAGATATATCAATTGTCGAAAAAACATTTTGGTGCAGCAGCAGCTTTCTCATACTGAACACAGTAACAAAGAAAGCACTCGGTCAATGTGCAGAAGATAATATTGTGTTCATTTTTCCAGTTATCTACGAGGCCATGTCTAAAGAAGAATAAAAATACCCTGCTGACAGCAAAACTACTAATATCGAACAAAAAAAAAAAAATTCTATAAATGTATACTAAATTCACCACAAAATCATCTATAATAATCCTCAGCTCAAATATTGCAAAAGAACAATACAAACGCAAGCTTATCATTGACATAGAGTCATACCTCACACCACCTTCATTCTGACCAGGTTTATTCGTGTTGCAGATATTACATTTTAAACGCTTAGCCCAGTTGACATTGCCGCACCTGATAATTAAAATATTAGAACAAAAGGAATGGATTGCTCCTGCATTACCAACCAACGTATATGAACACCAAAGACCGGAAGCAAAGCATATATACCCACAACACAAGCATACATTATGTCAATGAACAAAATGAGAGCAGCCTCTTAGTTAAACTAGTAGAAAACAGATAGCATAACTTCCATATAACTTAAAATCCAACTTTGAATATGACCCAGGAACGCAGCCTCTTCACGAAATAACTTCCTCAAAAGAATTTATAAAAAAAACTTGGGATATTGGATCAAATCTACAGCACACCCATGTTTGACCATCCGCTTTTTCAGTTTGACAATCATCTGAAGGCAATTTACGAAATTACAATCAACACTCAAAAGGGGAAGAACATGGTGCCTCCCCACATTCTTAGGGCCAGTTTCAGTGACACATCAGAGCGGCACGTCACTTCTAAGTGGAGGGTTAACCGACATCATAAAAAAAATTGACATACACGCTATTTTATTTCCATACATCCAACAAATTAATCCTATATCCAGCAGCACCATATGCCACGCGAATGTCCTCTAATCCTCTATTTTCAATGTATTTTGATCAAGTATTAAACGCTCATGTGAAAAGTGAACCAACTATTATTTCAGACCTAATCAGAGATTGCTTACATTGGACAAGACCAATCATTTGGACCAAAAAGACCGGTAGAAGCACTGGCCTGCTTCCCCGGTGGGCCACCATCAGCACCTCCACCTCGACCCCTTCCACGACCACCAGCCCCCATGCTGCCACCAGATGCACCAGCTGGTCTGGCAGTTCCACAGCGGTTACAAACCCCGCGGAACGCAAAATTCACATTCGTACAACTGCCAATAGAAAGCGTATGAGAAAACACTAGAGCTAAAAAAAAAACTACAAAATATAAAACTACAAAACCAAACGGAAACAAGAGCTAGATGAAGCTCCTCACCGAGATCACATCACAGACCTTGTATTAGGGCACATCCAGTCACCGTCTTGCTGCCAAGGCTTGGCGGAAGAATCACCCTGACCTCTCCCTCTTCCAGCACCTCCATTTGTTTCCTTAACAGCAGCACCTCCATCAAATCCAACAAACTCACTCGGCTCTCCAGCACTTTTGTTCTTAGACTCTGCCATAAAAACTCCAATGGTGTTTCCATGGAAATCTTTGTTATTGAACCACTCGACAGCAGCCAAAGCAGCATGAGGATCCTCATAGGTAACAGTAGCATCTCCCTTGGGCTCATCAGTCTCTTTGTCTCGGTACAGCCATACCTTGGGAGTACCAGTTCGTTTGTCCTTCTACAAAAAAAAAAAACAAAGAAAAGTCTAAGAAAGTCCAAGTGTTGTGAATAAAAGATGGTAATGAAAAAAATAGAAGCAATAATTTAGTACCTGGCCAATACCATACCTTAAGTAACCCAATGGTTCCAAAATATTCAGCTAACATATTCTCATCAGTTCCTAATGGGAGATTGGATATGTAGACTGATCCATTTGTAGGAGCCCCTCTCGTTGAATATCCAGCCATCCTATTCCAATTTCATCCAATTCTGTATATCATAAGCCTAATAACTTCATATTAACACAGTTATAGACTAATCAAACGTTATAATCATATTAACGGACATTCAAGACGGAGATCGATACGAGCAAAATCGATGAGCCATTGGACTAGATTTAACATTAGAGATCGAAGAAATAATATCGACACTTTTAGCTTTTGAGTGATGTAGAGCAAAAAGAAGGGAGACTGATTTCGATAAGAGGATGAAAAGGGAGAAGAGAGGGAGAGAATCTCACCAAATCAAGCGGCGACGGAGAGTTGGTCGGATTAGGGTTTGCAGTCGAGTGAGAAGGATCTCTCGTGGAATAAAGGTTTCTGAGGGCACTCAGATTTCCATAAGGGCGAACCTCTCAATTGTTTGGTGGTTATTTGCAATTTGATTTTTTTTTCTACTTTTAAAATTTTTTATGTATTTTTGTTTACATGTGTCCGCCGAGAGTATCCTCTTAAATTTCTAATTTGCTTTTTAAAACAATCAAATTTGCTTTTAAAATAATTAAATTTTATTGGAAAAAAATAATCAAAGTTACAATTTTTTTTTTAACATCTGTAGTTGTATAAATTCATGTTTACCAGTCATGTTTGCACCAATCTTAAGATAGTCTGTAATATTTTTGGAGAAATTGCACTCAATAATAAAAAGAAAAACTCAAAATTAAAAATCTAACCTAAACCCTTCCTATTCACTACTTTTTTCTTTTTATCTCTTTCTAACATTTTTCTAACAATTTAATTTTCCTTTTTTTGGTTATCTGTTAAATAAGCCCATATGTTTGTTCGCTACTAATCTGAAGAAAGAGTAATTAATTGAAATTTTTGGAATTGAAACTCTCAAATTTTTTGGTGTAAAAATACTAATGAATAATTTCTACAAACTTATAATCTTTGGGATTTGTGTTCGACACTAAAAATAGTCTATACCAAATAAACAATCCACATACTAATGCTTAGCACTTAACAAATATTTATTCTAAATTTATTAACGAACAAAACAATTCTATGCATACCAATAAAAGATATGGTAAGAATCAAATACTAAACTATTTTATTGAAAAAGAATCAAATACTAGTTTGAGGAATATATCTTACATAATAACAAGTTTTAAAGTTGCTTTAGCTCTAAAACTCTAACAAAAGACTGAAAGAATAAAGAGTTAAAAGTTAAAACACAAATTTGAATTTAAAAAAAACTTTTAAAAACATAAATTATCTTTCTCAAGTTTATTTAGCAATTCAATAAAATAAAATTAGGTTTTCTTCAATCTTCGGGCATGTCTTCTTCAATGTTACCTGGAACGAGCCTGGAACAATGGTCTATAGTGACGTGTATCCATTAACCAATTTAAATCGGCACCAAGCCAATCACAAATTATCTTCAAATAGATTTTGTTTTCTTACAACTTCCACATACATTATCTAATTATCTATCACGTTCAATGCAATTATCAATTTGTTATTACAAGATTCTATTTTCGGTTAGATACTGTTTTTTCTACTTAATTACATCTTACATCTTAACGAAATAAGAGCGGAAATTGTCTGTAAAAAACAGAAGAAACATTCTAACAAAGACAGTCAAGTCTCCACTAAAACAGGGTTTAAAGAACATTTTTAAAAAGAAGAAAAAAAAAAAAATCCAAAACTACTTCCCCTATTCATAAGCCAAGATAAATCTCGAACAGCTCAGATCACAGTCCATTCCTAATAATAGATCACGAGAACTCTTGTATTTAAGAAGCTCACAAGCTCATAAGTTTTCAATCAAAAGCATTCAAGTTTGTGTTTAAATAACAAAGCTGAAGGCAATAAATTAATAATACAAGCGAATAACTAATAAGTTAACAAAGAATGGCTGGAGGAGCCTTTGTATCAGAGGGTGGTGGTGGAAACAGCTATGAAGGAGGAGTCACCGGATTTGTTATCATCACCTGTGTCGTGGCCGCTATGGGAGGTCTCCTCTTCGGTTACGATCTCGGAATCTCAGGTCTGTAACTTCAACATTCGTTCTCTTCTTTTCTTGGAGTGGACGACATTCCCTTTTTGTAATGAAATGTGATTTATTGTGCATGCAGGAGGAGTGACATCAATGGAAGAGTTTCTGAGCAAGTTTTTCCCGGAAGTGGATAAGCAAATGCACAATGCTAGGCGTGAGACTGCGTACTGCAAATTCGATAACCAAATGCTCCAACTGTTTACTTCCTCACTCTACCT
The DNA here is from genome assembly GCA_900406495.1 of Sisymbrium altissimum. Classification (NCBI taxonomy): domain Eukaryota; kingdom Viridiplantae; phylum Streptophyta; class Magnoliopsida; order Brassicales; family Brassicaceae; genus Sisymbrium; species Sisymbrium altissimum. The sequence goes on from OVBI01001705.1 coordinate 12,136, forward strand.
TGCAGCCCTCGCTTCTTCCTTTGTAGCTTCAGCTGTGACAAGGAAGTACGGACGCAAAATCTCCATGTTTGTTGGAGGTCTTGCTTTCCTCATTGGTGCTCTATTCAACGCATTCGCCACGAACGTTGCGATGCTCATCATCGGTAGATTGTTGCTTGGTGTCGGTGTTGGGTTCGCTAATCAGGTGAGTCAAGATGGTTCTCATGTGGTTTAGACCCGAGCAATCTCTTTCTCAATTTGGCTCAGTTTAGCTTTTTTTTTCCCGGTTTTAAGTTGGTTTTTATATGGCTGATGGGTCATCTTTTTTGTTTCTACAGTCTACTCCGGTTTATCTCTCGGAGATGGCTCCTGCCAAGATCCGAGGAGCGCTCAACATTGGATTTCAAATGGCGATTACTGTCGGAATTCTGATTGCAAACCTAATCAACTATGGAACATCTCAAATGGCTAGGAACGGATGGAGGGTGTCATTAGGTCTAGCTGCTGTTCCGGCAGTTGTAATGGTTGTCGGATCTTTTGTCTTGCCCGACACACCCAACTCAATGCTCGAGAGAGGCAAGTACGAACAAGCGAGAGAGATGTTGCAGAAGATTCGTGGAGCTGATAATGTCGATGAAGAGTTTCAAGATCTTTGTGATGCTTGTGAGGCTGCTAAAAAAGTGGAGAATCCATGGAAGAACATCTTCCAACAAGCCAAATACAGACCCGCACTTGCTTTCTGTTCTGCCATTCCTTTCTTCCAACAGCTCACTGGTATCAATGTGATCATGTTCTACGCCCCTGTTCTCTTTAAAACTCTCGGGTTCGGAGATGATGCATCGCTCATCTCTGCGGTTATTACGGGTGCGGTTAATGTTGTCTCTACCCTTGTCTCCATCTACGCGGTTGACAGATACGGCAGAAGGATTCTCTTCCTTGAAGGTGGTATCCAGATGATTGTTTGCCAGGTAAATTAGTTTGTTCCTCGATAATGAAACAGCTTCAGGTCTGAAATGATGATACCCTACCTTAACATATATTGTTTGATACGTTGTTTTTTTGTAGATCGTTGTTGGTACCTTGATCGGTATGAGGTTTGGAACCACGGGATCAGGGACCTTGACACCTGCAACAGCGGATTGGATCCTAGCTTTCATATGTTTGTACGTTGCAGGATTTGCATGGTCATGGGGTCCATTAGGATGGTTGGTACCAAGTGAGATCTGTCCGTTGGAAATCAGACCAGCGGGACAAGCCATCAATGTTTCTGTCAACATGTTCTTCACTTTCGTCATTGGGCAATTCTTCCTGACGATGCTTTGCCACATGAAGTTTGGTCTCTTCTACTTCTTTGGAGGTATGGTTACGATCATGACCATCTTCATCTACTTCTTGTTGCCTGAGACGAAAGGGGTTCCGATTGAAGAAATGGGAAGAGTGTGGAAGCAGCATCCGTTCTGGAAACGTTACATCCCAGATGATGCTGTGATTGGAGGAAGTGAAGAGACCTATGTGAAGGAGGTTTAAGATTCCAAGAAAAGTCTAGGCATTGGTGTTTGCTTAGCGGCTGGTGTTTGATTGCTTTTTCAAGGGAATAAGCCAAGAAGATGTGAGAATCTGCGGGCGAGAGGAGAAGAAGAAGAATTGGAAACTGTAGAAAAAAAAAAGTCTTTCATGTTGTTGAATTCTTTTTTACCTGATTCATTTCCAATAAAAATCCAAGCAGAGTTTTCTAATTCGCGTTTATTTTTCTATTCCTTTAAACTGCCAAACGAAATTACAGTAGGTGCAAACAAGAAACCATAAACGAGTAGTAATGCTTCCGGTGAACGATCTATAAAAACCTAACTAAACCAAAAATAAAATAAAAAAGCCTGGATATGTATATATCCCTATGATACTTGTTTGATTCTGACAAGAGGCTGAAGAGCTCAAAAGTCTTTTTCTATTAGCAAAATCTGATGCTAGATTTACACAATTGGTAACAAACACTTGGTGGTGAAGATCATAATTCAAGAGATGGTTTTACATTAATAAACAATGTGTTGACACTGAGGAATACCATTGGAGAGAGAGAGAGAGAAGCGACGATTAAGTAACAGAAATTGAGTTCAAGAGACCATCAATGTACTCCTTAAGCTTAGCTTTTGTAATAGCACCTTCCCTTCTGCTACCTGGAACTTCCTTACCGTCCTTGAAGAGGATGAAATGCGGTAATCCATAAACCTTGAAATCTGCTATTAACTTGGGATTAGCGTCGTGATCAATCTTTACAATCGTCAACTTGTCTTCATATTCCTGGACGACCAAAAAAACATTTTAGAAGACAAATGCGACATTTTACTGTATGATTAGTTTCTTGAAATTGACACTTTTAATAATTATAGTAGCTCAACATATAATGTTATTAATAAGAGAGAATCTGTATACGAGACCTGGGATAAGGATTCCATAGCGGGATAGATCAATTTGCAAGGACCGCACCAAGTAGCGACGAACTCCACCAAAACCGGCCGGTCCGATTCAAGAACCGTACTCGTAAACTCACTTTCTCCAATCTCCTTGATTCCGCCGCATCTTATCGCTGAGCTAGAAGCGTTGCTTACGAGTTTCCTCGTTCGTTTACCACTGGACTTGAACGAAAGTTTGGGGCTGTTAGCTGCGAAGGATGCGACCTGTGCTGAGCTCAGTGGTTTGACGGAAGAGACTGAACGAACCGGAGTGAGATACGATCGGATAAGAACAGTCGAACTGGAGACCACGAGAGAATCCATTTTGCTTCTTCTTCCTCGTCCTCTTTTTCCTTAAGAGGACGATGATGTTCACTTGATGCAGAATTAAAACCGATTTGTGTGGCCATACGAACGACGAAACGGTGATGACTTTTTTTCTTTAAGGTTCACTACTTCTCGATTCTCTCAACTTAAGCCACAGACTATTAGAAATGAGCTAAAACAACCTTATTAATTGGGCCAGGCCTAGAGCCCATAACTGAAACGGTGATGACTTTTTTTCTTTAAGGTTCACTACTTCTCGATTCTTTCATCTTACCCCCATACTATTAGAAATGAGCTGAAACAACCTTAGTAATTGGGCCGGGCCTAAAGCCCATAACTGAAAAGTCCTCACACAAATACAGAGATTCGCTGAAATTTCTATTCTCTCTCCTCTGTTCTCATTTTCTCGTCTTCCACGTGTCTGAGATTTGTTGCAGATTCCCGATTATGTCATCCGGCGGAAACTCAATCGAATCCTCCGTCGCGGCAACGGCGGCGGCGGCGGGGGAGGAGGAGGAGGACAAGATGTTCTTCTGCTACCAATGCAATCAAACAATCACAATCTCTATCTCCTCTACAACCGATCCTTTCTGTCCTCTCTGCAACGAAGGGTTCCTCGAAGAATACACGGAGCCTGATAACCCTAATCCAATCCCTAATCTGATCTTCCCAATGATCTCTGATCCAATCTCATCTCGCTTCCCTCTCATCCCAGACTTCTTGGGGCAACAACAACAGTCTACTCAAGACGCTTTCGATCCGGTTACGTTAATCCATAACCATCTCCAACAACTCCAATCCAGCGGTTTAAACGTTCAATTACTCTTCGAGAACCAGCTCTCGGATCCGTCCAATACGTTACCAGGAGGACATCACGGTGATTACTTCTTTGGCCGTGGTCTCGAGGATCTGATCCAACAGCTAGCTGAAGACGATCCGAATCGGTATGGAACTCCTCCTGCTTCGAAATCGGCAATTGATGCGTTACCAACTGTTAAAGTGACGAAGGAGATTTTGGAGTCGGATATGAATCAGTGCGCTGTTTGTATGGATGAGTTTGAGGATGGGGTTGATGTAAAGCAGATGCCTTGTAAACACGTGTACCATCACGATTGTTTGCTTCCGTGGCTGCAGTTGCATAACTCTTGCCCTGTTTGTCGGCATGAGTTGCCCACGGATGATGCTGACTATGAGAATAGGAATCGTGGTGGTCAGACGAGTGGTGGAGATGGGCAAGGATCGGGTGAGAGTCAGCAGACGCCGAGGAGGTTTAGTATTTCGTTTCCTTGGCCTTTCAGAAGACAGGATGCTAATTCGGATTCTGGTAGTGGATCTGATATGGATACTAGGCAGGACGAATTGGATTGAGGTTTGTGATTGTTTATTTTATTTGTGTGTTGTCTGTGTTCAAAGTAGTTTACTTTGTGGTGTGTCTTCGAGTTGAAAAGTATGGAAATTGATTCATTGTTCGAAATATCCCATAAGCAGAGTTTTGTGAATTTTTGAAGTGATCTACGAAAATGTATGCTAGGGCTGTTGCAGCTTATAGTTGAAAATTTTGGAATATGCAATTTAGTATCTTTTTTGATGTGTGTGATATTTGAGCTAGCTCGATGGCATTTGAATGTTGTAACTTGAACTAAATGTTCCCTAGGTCTAATAAGATTGTAGATTAAATATAGAAGTTGATGTTGATGTTGAAGCTTGTTAGGAAGGGAAAATGTTCATTGTAGCAATATGTTGTTATTTTTTTAGTTTAATATGTTGTTATGTTTTTAGTTTCTTGGTTCCGCTTACAAGCTTAAATTTTTTGTCGCAAGGTTACGTCTTTACTCTGGATTTGGAATGTGATTTTCTCGTCAACTTGTCGAATAAACGCTTCTTGTTTGCCTCTGTTTTGATTTTGATGCTGAAAACCCAGAGCTTTGTCGATTTAGAATCTATTTAAGGATAAATTCTGGCTTCAACATTGGCGTTGAGATTGGAGAAGTTGTACTTGTTAACTATGGTGATTAAGCGAGCTTGAGCCTAACCGGTCTAGTATGTTGCATTTAAACTGTTAACTACGGGTTGTCCCCTTAGAACCATGAAACTGATACGTGACTACGGTTAGGGTAATTAGGATTGATTTAGAGTGTTTTTAATTAATTAGTTTTGGTGTTTTAGTTTATGAATTAGGCTTTTATATTTCCTATTTTATGTTAGAGTGTTTTCCTTTTATCATTAGGGTTTTTATTAAGTTGTATGAAGACCTATATAAGGGTCTCTATTGATTAATAAGAAAACAAGCTTCCAAGAATTAACCTTAAACTCTAAGAGAGACTAGGGTTAAGAGGAAAGCTTAACAATCTTTTAATATAATTTTTGGTGTTTGAACAAAGGTTCATACCAGAAACGTATCTGAGCTGGGCCATCACCATCATAACGTATCTAGTCCTAGCTCGTGGGATTGATTGCATAAGATGGTGATTCGTAGCTTCATGTTTTGTTGTCTGTCTTAAAGCTAAACCCAATGTTGGTTTTGTTTGTGTGCAGTTTCAGTCGAAAGTCTCTCTGCTTGGATTTGAAGAAAACGTGTAAGAAGCCATTTGTTTACACAAGACAAAATTCATTTGTTTACACTGAAAACTTGTAAGAAAACTGTATATTGCTTTTAGTGAGGTTTCACTTAAATCTTGTACATATTAAAACGTTTTCTTTTTATTTACACTTTTTCGGTTCATCAGGGATTCGATTATATACATTACGAAAGTGAGAGTTTCTTTTTATCTGTACTGTAATTGCTATCGAATTATTTACCATATTGTTGTTGTTATGTAATAAGTTCTTAAAACTTGTCTTTCTCTACATTCTAAACTAAAACAGTAAAACTAGTAACCTTGGGTATGATTGTTAACTAGTAAGTTCGTTTCAATGGTATCAAGTTTTAACCGCACCATCAAAAACTTTAGTGACTAACCAAAAGCTTTCATTGGCCTCTATAATATAAATGTAGATTCAACGCAAGCACAAAATGTCAAGGTGTTTCCTAGAATGTACTAAATCAAACACTTCGGTCTGCATCAGTCTTTATCGCGATCTTAATGTTCTTTTGGCACAAAAAAAAAAAAAGAAAAATGTTCTTTCGGCATACTAGCTAACTACCAATAATTATTTTTGTTGAAAAATAAGGCCGAAGTTTAATTATTAAGTAACAATGAAACGAATATAAGCTAAGATATTCTCAGGTTGCAATGTTATAAATATACTAATATATAGTTGACTACATAAAACGGAGATGTGATCAAAACATGGACCTATTCTAATTAATTTATTGTTACTTGATAGACTTCTATATGTTAAATTTGCTCTGGAAATAATCTATTGGATATGAAGAGTCCTTTGGAATTTGAACGGGTAAAAATTAGACAGAATATTGATTATTATTTAAATACGATGTCGATTCGTAACGTATTTAATCATTTGTAAGAGAAGAAGTTCTTTAAAAAAAATACAAACTAACAGTTCAGTTTAGTTATAATTTAAACTTTTTTAAAAAGTCATTAAATGAGGAAAAATATCATCATTAAACTCTGTGATCACATAATTTGAAAAACAAAAAACATCGGTTAAGAAAATATCAAGGGTAGAACCGGAATTTAAACCACGTGAGGTGCTGAAAATTCCATTGGTGGTGGCCAAAAAAGACATTCAAATTTGTCGGATGACTAATTAAAAAAAGAGAGAGAATCACAATTACAAGAAAACAGTTTTACTAAGCAGAGAAAAAAAAAAAAGAAGTTGCATCTTCTTCTTTCTTCTTCTTTCTACCTTTTTCCCCGATTTTCTCTCCAATTTTCTGATCTTCTCTCAAATATTCTCACTCACCATTGTTACTCCTTAGCGAAACCCCAAAAAACTGTTTATATATCTTTTTGCTTCCTCCCACGACATTTTGTCTCCTCTGTAGTCACGCCTTCTTTTCAACTCCATCGTTTCCTGAGTCTACACATTTCACCAATCACGGAAATTGATACAGAGGGTGTGGGGATATTTGTGTGTTGTACGTTCGAGATCGATCTCATCGGGAAAATCACAATTCTTGTGAATCTGAAGTTACTCCAACTGATTGGCGGGTTTTCTCCTTTTGGGTTTTTTCTAAATATTTTTAAAAAGGTAAGTCTATATGAGCTTATTATTATAGATCGAATCAATTTCAATTCTTTTAGTCTTCTTGATCTTTTCTAATGAATTCAAGAATGAGAAAGAAAACAAAAGTCTGTATCTTTTATTGTTTATTGGAATCGGTCTTCTGCTGAAGAATGAAACGTCATTACTTGTTTCTTATGAGATTCAATCTAAATTGGTTTGTTTTTTTTTAGATCAAAAGCTGTGTAAGAACTTCGGTGTGTATTCATTAGATTTATTATTATTTCCTTTACGTTTCTTTTTTTTGTTAGTGAGATCTTTGGTGTGTATCCATTGGATCTTGCATTGCTTTTACTTCATTTAGAGAAGGGGAACCAGAAAGTCTCTACATTTCACTTTTAGAGGATTTCTTAGATTGCCTAATCTTACAATCTTTTTCTTTTTTTACTTTATTGTGGAACTCTATGTAATAGCGACTGAACATTCGAGGAGCGCTTTAGTGTATGTCCTAAAGTATGGTCCCCTTCTGTTCTTCTGTTATATGAACTTTGGTCTCTGTCTTCTTCGAAAAAGAAACCAGAAGAACTTTGCCTTTCTGGTCTCGTTTCTTTTGAACTAAACATCTCTCTCTCTCTCTCTCTCTTTCTTACAGGAAAATGTCCCAAAAGGTTAAGCCATTTGTTCAGTCACTTAAATCGATGCCGGCGGATTATAGATTTCTTGATTCACCACCTCTATCTGGTCCGCTTGAGAATTCCTCCTCCGGCTCGAATGTTTTTGTGACAGATTTGGATATTCCACGAAATGGTCACTTAAAGAATGGGTTTAATGGAACTCGAGATTCTGTTGGGGGAGTGGATAATGGTAACGAGGATTCGCCGTATAGCGTGCAAAGCATTTCAAATGGTGACCGGTCTTCAACTGTTGATGGAGATCCTATTGTGCCCTTGCCTCAGAGTAATGATCGCAGGTGGAGTGACACAAGCGTATATGCTCGGAAAAAGGTATCCTTAAGGTTGATTTTTGGTTTGGTCGTTTGTTGCATGAGAAGTTGGAACAAACTTGAGAGCAAACATTCTATTTCAGGCACTGCAATTTTGGGTCCAACTTCCAAGTGGTAACTGGGAGCTGGGGAAGGTATTATCAACTTCAGGAGAAGAGTCTGTAATTAAACTGCCTGAGGGAAAAGTACGTGAATTTTTTAATTTCATGATTTAGATGTTGATTACTATTTTTAGTGTTTTGATCTAAATCGAACACTACACTTGATTTCACAGGTTTTAAAAGTCATATCAGAGACTCTAGTACCTGCAAATCCTGACATTCTTGATGGAGTAGACGATCTCATGCAACTAAGTTACTTAAATGAACCAGCCGTGTTGTACAACCTTGAGTATAGGTACAACCAAGACATGATATATGTAAGCCGTTTGTGCTAATATAATTTTTTCTTTTTGTGTGTCATGTTGAAAGTCTCTTCCCTGAGTTCTATGGTAAATTGTCACAGCCTTTATTATTGCTTTTCTGAAATTTTCTTTTTTTGTTGCTAGACAAAAGCGGGCCCCGTTCTAGTGGCTGTGAATCCCTTCAAGGAGGTCCCTTTATATGGAAATCGCAACATTGAAGCATACAGGAAAAGATCAAACGAGAGCCCTCATGTCTATGCTATTGCAGATACAGCAATCCGTGAAATGATACGAGGTAGGCTCATGTTTCTTAGTTTCTATATTTCGACTAACGAGTATTATTTCATTCTTATCTTTTTTTCTTTTGGTTTCTATTCCAGATGAAGTTAACCAATCTATCATTATAAGGTTAGTCGAAATTTCCTCCGACAAAGTTAACTGTGACAACTTAAGTAAAATTAAGCGCACTTGTGAAGCTTACAAGTTTCTATATCCGCTTGTGCTGGTATGGTAGTTGTAAAATGTAAATATTTGTGCATTGGTAAGTCTTTCCTTATTACACAATTTCTGTTTATACAGTGGAGAGAGTGGAGCAGGGAAAACTGAGACAGCAAAGATAGCAATGCAATACTTGGCTGCTCTTGGAGGGGGAAGTGGGATCGAGTATGAGATATTAAAGACGAATCCCATCTTGGAAGCATTTGGAAATGCAAAAACACTGAGAAACGATAATTCTAGTCGTTTTGTAAGTCCCAATCTCCATTATACCTTATACACAATATTTTTCTTATACTGTCTGTAAGAGTTTTGTTTGTCTCATAATATTTCGTTGATGTTAAATTTGACAGGGGAAGCTGATAGAGATTCATTTTAGTGAAACAGGAAAGATTTCCGGTGCTAAAATTCAAACTTGTAAGCATAAAACCTTATAGTTTCTGTGTCACAGACTTTGTTATGCTTCCTTTACAACGCTGACTTAGCTTTTTGTTGTTTCTTCAAATTTTGCAGTTTTACTAGAAAAGGTATGTTCCTCTATTGTTTTCGCTGCGTTGAATTCCCTCGCGTTGAAATATGGTTTGGTGATTTTGTCATGCTTTCTTTTAATTCTGACACATTTTAATAGTCTAGAGTGGTTCAATGTGCGGAAGGAGAAAGGTCGTATCATATATTTTATCAGCTTTGTGCTGGGGCTTCACCTGCGCTTAGAGGTATGTTTTTGAAATCTTAATCCTATGAACTATAAAGAGCCATAACAATTCTCTTAAAAAAGTTCCATGGTTGTATCCCTTGCAAGTCAGAATGATTATTGTAAATTATTAGTTCACTTTGCAGACTTTCTAGATCAATTTCTGTGATATAGAATTCTTCATATATTAAATGTAAATTATTAATTCACTATATAGACTTTCTAGGTCAATTTCTGTGATATAGTTGCTGGCTAACTGGTGGAACAATAATGTATATCTGACTTATTTATTCCACCCATTGTCAAATCAGAAAAGCTAAATTTGACAAGCGCAAAAGAGTTTAAATATTTGAGACAGAGCAATTGTTATTCAATTAACGGAGTTGATGACGCTGAACGTTTTCACGCTGTAACGGTAAACATTATTCATTCAATTTAATATATCCTATCTTTCTATGCATATTTCAGACATCTAATTTGATTGTTGGATTGAAAACTTGCTGTTACAGGAAGCTCTAGATATTGTGCACGTTAGTAAAGAAGACCAAGAAAGCGTATTTGCAATGCTTGCAGCAGTACTATGGCTGGGGAATGTTTCTTTCACCATTATTGACAATGAAAATCACGTTGAACCTGAGGAAGATGAAAGTAAGGCTCTTCACTCCTTAGATACTGATAGTTGCTCTTTTGAAGTTGTTCTGCTTGTGCGAAAATGTCACCTTTATTGTTTTTGTATCCTTCTCTTGGAGAAGGGTTTTGGTTATTTCAAGTTTGCTGCTTAATATTTTCGGCTTATCTGGCGAGGGTGCACGAGCAAGCGTAACTTAAGTGCTGTATTTTTTATTTTTCTTCAGGTATGTCAACTGTTGCTAAATTGATTGGGTGCAACATTAATGAGCTTAAGCTAGCTCTATCGAAGCGTAATATGAGAGTTAGAAATGATACTATTGTACAGAAGCTAACACTTCCGCAGGTAGGCCGTTTATAAAGAATTGCTTGCATTTAGTTTTTTTTTGAGTATTCTGAGTAACCTGGTTTTCCACCCCGTAATCATAATCTATGCTTCTTATTTATTTGGCATCAAGCCTTGCAGTACATGAATAATCCTTCTGGAGATAATGATTTGTTTATTCCTTGTTGTGCTGAAATTCTATCTTTTTACTTTCAGGCCATTGACGCAAGAGATGCTTTAGCAAAGTCAATCTATGCCTGCTTATTTGACTGGCTGGTTGAACAGATAAATAAATCTCTTGCGGTGGGAAAAAGGAGGACTGGCAGATCCATCAGCATTCTGGATATCTATGGCTTTGAATCATTCAATGTACGCTTCTTTTTGTATCTCTTTTTTTTTTCCCAGCATGAACCTACGGAAGCTATCTACACATAAGATATTCAGATCAAAGTTAAATTACTAAATCATTGACAACCATAGGCTGCATTTTCTGTAAGTTAATGTATATGCTGAAAATCAGAACGCATAGGAACTATTTTGTATATTTTCTCCATAGAGATTTCTGTCCTTATCTTTCTAGAAGTCAACTTGCGGTTGTACACATTGAATGATGAGAAAGAATGGGGCATAGATCTCACAGGAAAATGATTTCATTTATGCACCTTCTGTTTTTCATTCATTTTGTATCAATGCTAATTTGGTTTGCTGAATAACTACTTCACATGTTGCAGAAGAATAGTTTTGAGCAGTTCTGTATAAATTATGCGAATGAGAGATTGCAGCAACACTTTAATCGCCATCTATTTAAGCTGGAGCAGGAGGTAAAGTTACCCCTTTCTGTTATGGGTTCTTGTAGTATATCTATGCTGAGCATTCACGTGACAGACAATCTGCTCCAGTTCTGAGGGCTTAATATGTCTTTCTGCTTTTCCAGGAATATATCCAGGATGGCATTGACTGGACAAGGGTTGATTTTGAGGACAACCAAAATTGTCTCAGTCTCTTTGAAAAGGTAATGTTATAAGTGATAAGTACTCTCCTCTAGAGTCAGCTACCATCATAAGCATAAGGGTACATCTGTTGAGACGTTGATGACTTTCCATCATCAAGCTGCAGAGAAATTGTTTAGATATATTGTGGTTCATATATATTATTTTTTCCAAAGCATGTATTATAAGTTCTAAGACAAGTTAGTGTCACTTCCGTGCAGAAACCATTAGGTTTGCTCTCTCTTCTGGATGAGGAATCTACATTTCCGAATGGCACAGATCTGACACTTGCCAACAAGCTTAAGCAACACCTAAGTGCCAACTCCTGTTTTAGAGGAGATCGAGGGAAGGTTTTCGCGGTTGCTCATTATGCAGGAGAGGTAATAGCTTTAGAAAACTCAGTGGCACCAGTTTACAGGACATGCAAGAACATAATGCATGTTATGTTTGTTGGGTCAGTGGGTTCATTTATGAGGTTTTGGAATCCATACTGAAAAAGGAACCTATTCTTCGACAATGATTCCTTCATGATGCCAATCTTTACTTGCTTTTCCAACGCAGGTTACATATGAGACAACTGGATTTCTAGAGAAGAACCGGGATTTGCTGCATTCGGATTCTATTAAACTTTTGTCATCTTGCTCTTGCCACCTTCCCCAAGCCTTTGCTTCTAGTATGCTCATTCATTCTGACAAACCCGTTGTTGGTCCTTTATACAAAGCAGGTGGAGCTGATTCCCAGCGACTGAGTGTAGCAACTAAATTTAAGGTAGGTCACTTTTGCCTTACACACAGCTTGCTTCTATTTCTGCTCTTAAAAGATCTAAGTTCGTTGTGCCTATTGTGGTTTACTCATCACGGCTTTCATCTCATAAACATTTGTTGTCCATTTCTTTTCCAAAAGGCTTTTGCTTACTTAGAGTATCTGATTAGTGACCATGCCTGGATACATTTTTCAGGGTCAACTTTTCCAATTGATGCAACGTCTAGGGAACACTACCCCGCATTTCATTCGCTGCATAAAGCCAAACAATGTTCAGTCTCCGGGGTTGTATGAGCAAGGGCTTGTCTTACAGCAGCTAAGATGTTGTGGGGTCCTAGAGGTGGTTCGCATTTCCCGATCTGGATTTCCTACGAGAATGTCTCATCAGAAATTTGCCCTAAGGTAACAATTTCATCGGTATCACTAGCGGCACTTAGTCTTGCGATAATGTTGAACAATCATCCATGTTGTTTTAATTGTCATACTTTAGGTATGGTTTCCTTCTGCTGGAGAGCATTGCAGCAAAGGATCCTCTTAGTGTTTCGGTTGCAATTCTTCATCAATTCAACATCTTACCAGAGATGTATCAAGTCGGCTACACAAAACTGTTTTTCAGAACTGGCCAGGTACTAGAGCTAGTCGTTTGATGTCTTGACTCTAGAAGGGGCAAAATTGTGGACTCTCAATGCAATATTTTCGTCTCACCTTTGCAGATTGGGGTTCTTGAAGATACAAGGAATCGCACTCTTCATGGGATTTTACGTCTCCAAAGCTGTTTTAGAGGGCACCAAGCACGGAGTCGTTTAAGAGAGCATAAAAGAAGAATTACTGTTCTTCAGTCATGTATTGCCCCTTCTCTCATTAAACTATCTTGTTTTGTATCAGCTCTTTACAGTGGAAACAGTTTCAGCTCTAACTTGAGCTACGGCTTCTTCATGCATCCTTTTGTTTCAGTTGTTCGTGGAGAAAAGATAAGAAAGGAATACACAGAGCTACTACGGAGGCACAGAGCTTCTGCTGCTATACAAAGCCATGTTAAGAGACGGATTGCTAAGAGACAGTATAAAGCTACGGTTGATGCATCTGTTGTAATACAGTCAGGTAAAAAAGGGTTGATTAATTCTCATGATTGAAACAAACCTAGAAATGGCATGATGGATGTGAAATAAAAAGTTTCAAGAATTTGCTAAAACATATATTTCCGTGCAGCAATTCGTGGCGACCTGGTTAGACGATGCGCTGGGGATATTGGTTGGCTAAAATCTGGAGGCGCCAAGGTCGTAACAAAGTTTTCCATTATTTTCTTGCATCTGGCTTAAGGATATCAATGAACATTGCCTGACTTGTAAACCGATTGTTTACGCAGAGAAATGAGTCAGACGAGGTGCTGGTGAAGGCATCAGTACTTTCCGAACTTCAGCGCAGGGTTCTGAAAAGTGAAGCTGCTCTTCGTGAGAAAGAAGAAGAGAACGATATTCTCCGACAAAAACTCCAGCAGTACGATAACCGTTGGTCGGAATATGAAACAAAAATGAAATCAATGGAAGAAATTTGGCAAAAGCAAATGAGATCTTTGCAATCCAGTCTTTCCATTGCAAAGAGAAGCCTAGAGGTTGAGGACTCAGCGAGAAACTCGGATGCATCGGTGAACGCTAGCGATGCAACGGATTTATCAGGAAGTGGTGATTTCAGGACCCATGGGAGAACAAGAAGTGTAGGTGTGGGTTTAAGCGTGATAAGCCGGTTAGCAGAAGAATTCGGACAAAGAGCTCAGGTGTTTGGTGATGACACAAAGTTCTTGATGGAAGTCAAATCTGGTCAGGTGGAAGCAAATTTGGATCCGGAGAGGGAGCTAAGAAGACTGAAACAGATGTTTGATACATGGAAGAAGGATTATGGAGGGAGACTAAGGGAAACGAAACTGATACTTAGTAAACTTGGGAGCGAAGAAAGTGGTGGTTCAGCAGAGAGGGTGAAGATGAAGTGGTGGGGGAGGTTGAAGAGTACCAGGTTTTAATGGTCTCTTCGTGTCTTGAGATGCACGTTTTTTTTTTTCACACGTTTGATGTTAACTGAGGTTTTGATTTTGTTGTTGAGAAGTGAAAAGGCTCCATGGGACTTCAAACGAGTCATGTTTCTCATTTCCAACCAAATCTACTGGCAAATTCAGTAAATATTGTTTTATATATTAAACACATGTATTTATAATATCTCTTTGTCAAAGCTTCCAAAACTTGCGAACCAGTGTTGTTGTATAGAAAAGTTAAAGGAAAAATACGCAACCACTGCACATGGGAAATCGAAAATTTATGTTAATGACCAAAATTAACATCAAACGTAAGTTTACTTGACATTTCTGTTAGTTACTTTTTTACACCTGCGATGTCCCGACGTTGGAAGCTCAAAGAAAGAAGTTCTTAATGATGGATGTTCATTACTTTTCAGAGAACGATTCCGTGGTCACTAATGAGAAAAGGCACAAGACAGTTCATAACTGTTTTGAAGAAGTAAAGAAAACAGAAAACTTCTTTAGCTCAAAGGAGAACAGAGGAGGCTTTATGTTGTTTGGTGTTAGGATCCAATAGTTAAAAGAATAGATATATAGCATGTCATCGAATATAATAAAATAATTATTACTGCTAAATTCAAGTGAATGCATACTCAACGAACATGAGAGATAAATGATCAGTAAGAAACAGAAGCATCCTTGTCCTGTGATGGAGAAAATGTGTCACCCTCCAAGACTCCCTTCACATCCCTCACATATTCAAGATTTGTGCCATGGATGAACCATGCAACATATATATGTGAGAGACTTGTGTAGGTATAACTAGATTAAAAGATTTGTGTTAAAGTATAAAGTTTGAGAAGACACGTGAAACAGAGGAACTACTAAAGATTCAGAATGTTTTTTTTTGGGTTTTCATGGAGAAATGAGTGAGCTATATATTTAAGAAATTGGTTGACCCCGAGAGAATACCCGAATGAAGAAGCAGTCTCTGCTCTTCAAAAAAAAAAAAGCTCTCTAATGCAAACATCCTTAAGGGATACATAAGGAAACAACAAATGGCTACATGGACTGCAAGAAGCAGCCTTTTCAAAAGCTCTTTAATCCAAACAAATATCATCAACTAGTTTGTCCTAACTGATCTTCTGACAGAAAGAAACTTGAATAGAAGCAAATTTCAGAGAAATATGAAGGCAACGCTTAACTTCATCAAAACACTCTGCATCAAGCTTTTCCTGTCTCATGTAGCTACGATTCTTAAACAGGGTAGCAAACAAAACTTTCAATAGTGGAGTCAACTTAGAATTAATTGTAAACAGAATGGGACAAATTAAAGATGTCAGACAGGACCTATCTAATCAATAGTGATCATGGTTTAGGCTTGACATCGTCGACACTAATATCCATTGGAAGGTATAGCCAACCTTGGCATGAAAAGGTATCGGCATCGGGTCACTGTCCTTGGCCTCGAATGTGATGTAGAAGGTGACTCCCGCGGCAGGATGCCAATTAGCCTCGACAGCTCTCACTAATTCAAAATTTGTGTGTTGCTAGGACCAACGTGTACAATAAGAAACCTTTTTGGGTGTAGATATCATTAAGTAGATTATTAAATTACATTATCAACAAACCTCATCATCATTGTATTTCTTAAGAGCCATGTTGCATAATCGCTCGATCAAATCTTTGTGGGTTTCTGGTTCATCAGTATATTCGCTATTCTCGAAGACAAGAGGCATAAGAAGAATATTGAAATCACGTTAAAAACCCAAAAAGGAAAGAAGCCATGCAAGAGACTGCATCATTACCCCCATTTCTTTTGTATTCGTCGTCGAACAAACAATTCAATATTTTCCGAATCGTAACTGGTAGACGAAAGTGACGGCTACGACGGAGAATCTTCCAAATTCTTATCGACCTCCAACTTCTCACGTTTTGGATCAGACTCCTTGGGTTTCTTATCGGGAACCTACGGATTCATAGATTACTCGAGTTGATGGGATGATGCGAACCCTAATTTGTTCGGATTTGTGAGGAAAAATCTCTTCGCTTTTCTGATCGATTGGATTAGAAACCCTAATTTGGTCGGACGAACGTTGTGATTATTACAAAACCCTAATATGTCTTACAATCAAAATATTGTTTAAATTTCTTTTGTCTAATAAAATGTTTCCTTTTAACCAGTTAAAAAAAAGAAAATACTCAAAGACAATAAGTTACTAGACATTATACCGCGGTATAAAAAAAGTTACTAGACATTTTGACAGCTGGTCGTTAGTTACGAAAATGTAAACTAGGAAAAAAAAAAAATAAGGAAATTTAGTACATTTTAATATTTCCAAATAATAAAAATATAGAAACAACATGAAATGGAAACAAGTGTTTTCAAATGGAAACAATTGTTTACTCCGTAGAGTATAAATATACCCACGAATCCCACTCTCCTTGAGATATTGCTCATTCTTTCAATTTCATTTTCATTTTGTTTTTCCGGTTTTCCTTTTCATTTTGTTTCTCCGGTTTTCATTTTCATTTTGTTTCTCCGGTTTTTCATTTTCTGTACTCTGTATTGTGTGAAATCCTCTGTATTTTGATAATGGCTATTTTCAACCCAAAGATGGAAACTTCAGTCTCACGTCACTCTTTCTTGGCTCACAAGAAACGACCTCTCGATGACATCGCAGATAGTGCTCTAGTTGCTCCTACAAAGAAGGTTGCGTTTTCAGGCGATGCAAAATACAAAGGAGTGGTCCAACATCATAACGGTAATTGGGGTGCTCAGATATACGTAGACCATCAAAGAATTTGGCTCGGAACTTTCAAATCGGATGTTGAAGCAGCTATGGCTTATGATAGCGCATCCATCAAGCTCCGAAGCTTCGACGCCAAGTCGCACCGGAACTTACCCTGCACTGCTTTCACGGTTTACGAGCCCAACTTTCAAAAATGCTACACAAAGGAAGCTATATTGAACATGATCAAAGACGGTTCTTACCAACAAAAGTTTAAGGATTTCCTCAGACTCACTTCGCAGAATGTCGCTAGTGGATCAAAACAAGTCCAAGGAGTAGATCAAAAAACAAACAACCGTTTCTCATGCACAGAACTTTTCCGGAAGAAATTGACAGCAAGTGATGTAGGAAAACTCAACAGGCTTGTGATACCTAAGAAACATGCATTGAATTATTTACCTTTGGTAAATGATGATGAAAATGAGAGAGAAGAGGGCGAAATAGTTGAAGATATT